>KZ119349.1:14322-75993 GCA_002153405.1 Mycosphaerella populi pn0402
TTTTTTCTTTTTTCTTTTTTGTTTTTTTTTTTTGCGAGATGGTGGATCGATGTGGAACGAACCATCTCCATCCAAATAGGCACACTCATCTAAGCTCAGTTTAGCGTGGTATACCCAGAAGGCTCCACTCCCCGGTATGTTCGGCGGGAATTAATCATAGAGGCAACTCGGATAAATCTTGCG
This sequence comes from Mycosphaerella populi pn0402, assembly GCA_002153405.1. Classification (NCBI taxonomy): domain Eukaryota; kingdom Fungi; phylum Ascomycota; class Dothideomycetes; order Mycosphaerellales; family Mycosphaerellaceae; genus Mycosphaerella; species Mycosphaerella populi. The sequence continues at coordinate 14,506 of KZ119349.1, forward strand.
GTTTACAAGGAGAATGGGCGGCTAGATACTACAGTGCAAGCGACCCTCCAGTCAAGTTCGTGTCAACAACTCATAATGACGGTATACGATGCAAGTTGAGTCGAGCACTTCGAATTCAGCTACTCCAGCCACAGAATAAAGTTCCAGGGACAAAAACCAAGTAAGCGTGTGTTCGTAGTGCTGATCTCTCGACGATCGATGACCGATCCGGGAGTTATAATTAGGCCGAACACCAGATCGGCCTTACCACGGTACGCGCATCAGATTTTCTAGTCCAGGACCATGGATGGAACACGTCGGGTTTTCTCAACTTTCTACAATCCTTCCTCAGTATCTCTACTTCAGGCAGTCATAGTTCATCCACAGCCACGTTTATAATTACTGCGGGCAAAGTCCCGAGGCAATACTCCCTTGCCAGCCTCATTGCTCCGCCAACTTCCCGAGCACTGCTTTGTGCATATGAGGGGATAGATCAATGTGGCGTATAGTGCACACAGACCAATCGATTCACCCTAATGGCGCAAGGTGAATCGTGCTTCTGTGATATATTCGATGCGAAGTGGGCCCACGTTTTGAGGCTAACTCGGCCTAATCCTGCGTCTGTCAGTGTGCGTTCGAACCCCTGGCCCGGGGGCCAATACCTGGGAACCTACACTTGTGCAAGCTTCACGCAAGCGAGTGGGTCACTCATTTTTGAGATCGGTAATATTATGTGATTAGATTCCGTAAGCTGAGACTTGCATGCTACAAGCCCTGCCTTAAATATGCATAACTCCTCCGTGGTGCTGTGTGACTGGTACATTAGTTGAAGCATTTCTCTGGCGGTCTGGCTCTTCGTAATCCTTTTGCATTAGCTTTGTACAGGGCCAACAGGTATGGGATCGAACCGAGCTCCATGTCCCGTTTTTCTGCAGTCTAATATGGTAAGCCCCACCACTAACACGGGTTCCAGGTGAATTGTCGTTCCAGCAAGATGGTATAAGGCTGCACAGCTATACCTAATCTGTAAGTCTCGGGGATCAATCGTAACCAACTCCGATTATGTGTACTCAATTGCATAGGTGGAGTAATGCCCATACTGGGTTGTCAGCTAGGGCTACCCAATGTAGAGCGGAGGGAAATTGCGCCATAACACATAGGGTGACAAAAGTCTGTGGACAGAATACTTATGCCCATATATTTCATATATAAGCGCTGAACTCCAACCTACTATATCTTTCTAATTTATAGATTTCTTTTAATAAAAAAATTCTTATAATACTTACAAGCTAGCTCAATAACTTCTATATATGAAGTTTTTGAAGAAAAGGATCTCCGGGATAGATAAAATATGTTGAAATTTTGAAAATTCTAAAAATGCGATTTGAACAATTTTTACACGAGGAAGAATCGAAAACTGGTATAATCTCAATTATCTGAAATTTCAAAACTACATATTTTTCGCAAACTTTATTTTTTCGAGAGAATTTCTATGTAAAAAATAATTCCTTTATTATAAGGAATATATCGGTATAAGTGTTCTGTCCAGAGACTTTTGTTACCCTATGTAGTTTCATATCTTGTCAAGCCGGTCACTTCGTATTCGAATACGCAATCCTATCCCAAGTGCTCAACACACATCGAGTATTGTTAGCATAGGTATGGAGATCATTCTGGTAATAATGAGCAGTAATTCTCGGCTTGCCTTCTATTTTTTTTAAAAAAAGAAACATGGATAGCAATTCTCTCTCAATCATGAGGGAAAATATAATCAAATTATAAATTTTCAAGTCAGATTGGAATTGTTTTGGAGCTGCGTAGACCCTAGTTTCTAATCTGGAATGTACCCGTCAAATGCTATCGAGACCTTGAAAAAATCGCTGGTGTACCCCAAGGTCAGTTAGTTCATATCCATGGATTTTATTTAGGATTGGATTAGGCAACCTTCAATGTTGTCGTCAACTTCAAGGCGATGAATACAACGTGCCATCGTGTACATAAATGGGATCTTAGTGATGATATCACTCACCAGGGCTGACAGCCATTATATCAAAATCGTTGACCCGAAGAATACCAACGTCTGCAATTTCTTGGGTGATTTATTATCAAGAGAAATGGATCGTTGGGCGTGGGCTCCATAAGTGGGAATGAAGATGGTTGTTTAAGGGGAACTATCACTAGGCCCTTGAATACGAGGAATTCATCGACATCTAGACCTGCGGCCTCATCCGACCTTGCCACGTCCACTTCTACTGGCCAAGGGAGCACAACTACAAAGACAGCAGCATCGCTTTTCCTTGTCGGGATCGCTCGCGACGTGCGCTAATAACCTACAAAGACATCGGGGTGGGAACCTCAGTATTTCTGACCGTAAGCTTGCATTCAAATGGTTCGATTTCAAAGCGAATGACAGTAAGAGCGCTGCGTAAATGGTATTCGTTAAGAAGTTATTGATCCCCTAGTCACTGCTTTTTAAGCCTCCGCGAGCCGTTGATTTGTCTGATGAATCTGTGTCAGGCTGAGGCGTGGCAGTTTCTGGGGTCCTGGAGCTTAAACTGGGGGTCGGCCGGTCACTTTGCCTTTCTTTTGCTCGACTTTCCCGCCGACTTTTGGCATCGCGCATCAGCTTATCCCACCGATTTTGCATTTTGCCAAGCTGGCCCTTCAAGTCCTGATTCTCGGTACCAGAGCGCTCCAATTGCTTTTTCATATTTTCAATTTCCTCCTGCAACTCTTTGATAGTGGGTTCCGGGTCTGATTGGCGGGATGGGGCAGTCATTGTTGCAACAGGAGACATGCTGGCTTGTGGACCGCGAAGAGTTTGTTCTGGGGAGCCCGGGTGCTGGTGATGAAAAGCTCGTAAGGATTGCTGTAGAGCCATAGAGGACGATTGAGCATTAACCTCCCACATATGAAGGCGTTTAGACAGTGTATCAGATGCTTGTTTGAGGTACTTGTTCTCCATTTCCAGTTCTTCCAGTCGTACGCTCATCTGCTTATCAGTCGCGCCGCGGCGGGCCGTCCGAGAAATGCTTGAAGTCTGACGCATCTCTGGTGAATTAGACGGTGATTCTCTAGCATCCACAAAGTCATCATCGCCATCTTCAATACTGTTGCGCCGAGCTTCCTTCTCCGCCCTCGATAGAACTTGCGCATAAGACATAGTACCTCCTGTCGTGGGGACAACATAGAAAGACTCCGCTGGATTTCCAGGATAATACCCTTGAGAGTCGCGAAGTGATCGCAAAGCTGCTTGGGAGAATAGCTTGTTCACATCCGGCTCCGCAGTACCACGGTCTTGGGTAGCATGCTTGCGATCCAACTTGGCTTCAACCCCAGACTTATGGCTTCCATATCCAGCTCTTCCATTGTCGTCGGTTCGGAGAGGAATACCTGCAAATGCCAAGGGAGCACTCAGTTTTGACATGAGGCCTTCGATAGTAGAATAGAATCGCTGGAAGCCTTCATCTGCGACAGGCTTCTGTGCCGCGGCAGCCGTCTCTGAGGGTACAACTTGTTGAGAGGTAACATCAGAAGGACTTGGTAATGGAGGAGCCCAAGAATTGCGAGACGGGGCTGCTTGGCCGGAGCGATTTCCTCTTGGGGTCTCTCTCAACCTAGATTCTCCTGTCTTCGCTCTATTTTCCGTCATCTTTGCTCCGGCTTGCTGTGCAGTGAGTGTAGGCGAAACAGGAGATCCGCGACGAGGCTGAGCCGGTATTCCTCGTGCAGTCGCTAGGTTACTAGCGATTGAAGAAGACTCTCGGCTTGGGAGGCGAGGATGTTCTGGGAGTCGTGGAGGTTGGCCAAGTGCCTCCTGGCCAGTGTGAGTCTTTGTTTTCGCGGCATCTGGGGCAGCAGATGCTGTGTTCGGGGGGAGCGTGGTAGTGGACGGCTCTGGATGTTCATGCTGGAATCTCAAAATCTCGGCGAGCTTTTTGTGGTGGTCTTCGAGCAACTTTAGGGTCCGCAGGGCCTGGCAAGTATCTCTACTTTAGCTTCTATTCCCCACAAGCATCCAGCTGACATACCTCCTGGCTTGAAGCCTTCTGGGCGGCAGAGGCAAACTCGCCAGCGGCCAAGTCATGCTCTTCGCTCGCGGCGACTGGGTTGGACTTGCGGGTTTCAAACACGGCATTTCGGGCGTGGGTGTGGGCCTGGGATCAACGTCAGGTCAGCTCTGGCCACTGCGGGGAGGATTTCGGCAAGGATAATCACCAGTGTCAGTGGAGCAGCCTCCATGTTGGCGTATTCAACGGAGCATATGCAGGACAGAATAGTACCTCCCAGGAGTTTGATGAACGAGGGGTAGAGGTTCGCGACTTGGAGAGAGCACGGTGTTGAGTGGGCAGAATGCGCCCCCTCCCGATCTTACCGTCTCAGACTGCAAGCGGAGAGAACTACTTCTGGCAAGAGACCCTTGAGTCCAACAATAGTGCACTTGTATCAAGATCACCTTCAGTTTTTACTAGACTAGGCAGCTAAGCGTTTTGAGAGAATTAATTTCGCCGAATGGATAGTAACAATCTCTAGCCTCAGTTTGAAACACACTGGCCACTGCCGGACCTAGTAGTATATAGTACCTGAACGTAGGTATGCATGAACCTCGCTCAATAAACATAACATTCTAGTGCTTATTAAATGAGCATTATCAGGGGCTCCATAGCTGTCATACTCATTTTCACGTTCATGCCAATCAACAAATCAGCAATGTTCTTAAACAAGAAATCATAACTAGAACGCGGCTGCAAGCAGGATCTGGACAGGTTAACGTGACATCTGCATTCTGGCAGGTGGGGAAGCGGCAGACCATAAGGATCTCTCCAGCAAGTGAGAAATACCGAGCCAGTTTCAGCATGATCAAAGATACGACAGTGCCGATTTCTTTAGTTTGCACCGCATAGAGTGGACCCCGTAGAGACCAGATGGAACGCGGTCCAGAGCACCTGACTTAGCTCGTCAGCCCCATCCCGAGGTCTCCATTTCCCCCTCGATTGTTTAGGCACTTGCGATTTCGCCTCCAAAGCAGATCACCATTGGATTCGTCGTTCGCATGGGGATTCCGAGCCAGAGTTACCGTATGCTGTGATCGTTTATCCCTCTCGTTGCTTCTTTTCCAGAGTTAAGGCCCCCGCGTGCCAATGGCGGACTCCGAGTCCTCCAGCCTCAAGGGCGGGAGGTCACGCCGCGCCTGGACGGTCTCTGCAGAGTCGGATGCTATGGAAACATCCAGTAGGAGCAATGACAGATCTTCAAATGACTCGTCTGAACGCCCCAAGACACAGGCAGGGGAGGCTCCTGAATCCGCAAAGGCTAGCCCGAGTGGGTTCTCCAAGCTTCTGAAGTCGCGCGGCCGACGAAAGAAGAAAAACCAGAGCCAGGAGGATGTGCCACCTGTGCCTGATCTTGTTGTTGAACAGGAGCTAGAGCCATTTCCCTCACATGAGTCCCGTGGTAGGTCAGCTGCAACTTCGTCGAACAGCAGCTCCGCCCAGCCCGAGACAGAGGCCATTAACTTGCTCACGGACGATTCAGAGCCCGAAAAGTAAGCCAAATAAGACGCCGGTCCCTATTTTACCATTTGGAATACCATCTCTAACATTACTATCTATACAGAACGCCACCCCTTACCTCGCATAACTCCCATACTGGTTTCTATACCTCCTCTTCCCCGCTCATCAAGACGACATCTGTGGATTCCCCCGACCAAGAGCAAGCAATTACCGAAGTGGAGTCGGCAGCCAGCGTTCCCAGTGCGACTGGGTCCTCAGATTCAGCAGTGGAACCTCAAAGGCCAGGGACTCAGTCTAGCATGACATTAGATGTTCCAGTGGATACCAGTGGAAAGCGCCGAAGTGTATCCCCGGGACGCCGACGGCTGAAAGATGCTTTCAGCTCATCCGACAAGAAGCCCACGGTTGATGATGTAGATGCTGCGTCGTCTAAATCAGGGGCCAGTAAGAGGGGAAGCATTTTTAGCAGCAGCCGTCGAAGCAGCTTGTCCGCAAAACGAGCTCAAGCGACACCGGAGGCACCCCCGCCACTGCCGGAGCCGATCAAGACAGATGTAACAAAGGCCGACGAAAAACCACGAACCCTCCAAGAAAGTCCGATTCCGAACACTCCTCCTCATACAGCCATCCCAGTTCCAGCCCCAGCCACCACAGTGACACCTCCTACCCCTACAGAGCACAACCCCCTGAACGCTGGGATAGTGGCTGGTGGAATCACAGACTCGCCAGAAACTATCCAGCCACGAAGCTCGATGTCTCCGACAGGGATTACGACTGTCAGCCCGTCTGGAAACATGATTTCACACCGCCGGGTACGATCTGCCTCTGCGGCGCATGGCCCAAGCAAGCTTTCGTCCTCGATATCATCTCTCGGTCCAGTTGATGAGACATTAAAATCACCGAAAAGTACCCCTAGTCAACAAAGTGGCTTCTTCTCCTCTATGTTTTCCGCTGCTCAAAATGCTGCATCCTCCATCACCAACACTCTCAACGCACCCCCGAGGAATCGAACCGACTCGCAGCCATTGCCCACGGATCTCGACCCTCCCACTCTTCCAAGCAACTCTGAAGTCTCAGTAGACCCTGCAAGCACATCGATGGGAGCTGCTAAACCTTCTACTGTTGAGACCATGGGCTCTGGTGACCTCAATTTCAGCCACTTGGACCTTGATGTCCCGTTGGGAGATGTATTATCTAGTACTGATGGCGTCGTTGTTACAAAACCAGAAACGCCTGATAAGCGCAAGAATAACGCAGTATATCGACGAGATGAGGAGGCCTCCAAACTCGAAGATATGCGTGGAGCACGAGCAGTTCATATGGCATACGAAAAGCCTTCGGAATTGACTGCAATTGGTTCACCCGGAGACGAAGTCCTCGAAAATCAATCCGTTGCCTCTCTACCGAGAGATGGCACCCTCTCTGGGGACCATACTCCTCCAACTGGCAGCGTGGTTGACGGTGACATTGGCAGCGGCGGGCTCAGACGCACTGGAAGTGTGCGCAGTCGACTTGCTCGCCGCCACCGAGGTTCATCTGGAGCGACAACATCGACAATTGGTGCCATCGGCATTAATTCCCTCGCACTTGGGGGCCCCAATGGCATCAATTCCAGCGTCCCACGTCTCACGGGCTTTGCAGTTGCGAGTAAGAAGCGAAATCGTGATTTCCATTCTCTGTTCCGAAGTGTCCCTGAGGACGACTACCTTATTGAAGATTACAGCTGTGCGCTGCAGCGTGAAATCATTCTCGCGGGTCGCATCTACATTTCTGAGGGTCACATTTGTTTCTCCAGCAATATCCTTGGATGGGTCACAACCCTGGTTATTAGTTTTGATGAAGTCGTTGCAGTTGAGAAGGAGAACACTGCCATGGTGTTTCCCAACGCCATTGGAATCAAAACCTTGCACGCCCGACATACCTTCAGAAGCTTGCTCAGTCGTGAGTCTACATACGATCTGATGGTCAACATTTGGAAGATAAACCACCCTTCGGTTAAGAGCACCGTTAATGGAACGAGAGTGACTAGTGGTACGGGAGATAAGACCGAAAAGGTGGGCGAGGGCGACGAGGAATCAGCTAGTGATGTCTCCGATGAGGATGAGATCTATGACGAGGACGAAGAGGGGGACAATGCTGATAGCTTCTTCGATGCCGGTGCCAGCGCCAATGGAAGTGACAGGTCCCTGCCAGCGAGAGCCGGCTTAAGTCGCAAAGCTTCAGGTCTTTCGGGCAATGGGGTGACCGCAGCTGGACAGGCTACTAACGGGGATGCTAAGAATGGTGATAAGAAGGGTGCAGGTGAACCGGATTTCCCTGGCCCAACCACACATGCACCCACCGAGTATACAGAAGCTGATGGCCAATACGAAAAGGTCATCAAGGACGAGATTATTCCTGCACCGCTTGGGAAGGTTTACTCTTTAGTGTTTGGCCCAGCTTCTGGAGACTTCATGACCAAGTTTCTGGTAGACAACCAAAAATCTGGAGAGCTGCAATTCGAAGGGACAGCAAAGGGACTGACCAATGAAAGCCGAATTCGCAAGTATTCGTACATCAAGCCCTTGCCTGGTTCAATTGGTCCAAGGCAGACCAAATGCATCAGTTCGGAGAACCTCGATTTTCTCGACTTGGAGAAAGCATGCCTGGTTACCCTTACGACTCAAACCCCCGATGTGCCAAGTGGGAATATCTTCTCCGTGAAAACAAAGTACCTATTCACCTGGGCTGCCAACAATCAGACACGGTTCTTGATGACATGCTCGATTGAATGGACTGGCAAGAGTTGGCTGAAAGGGCCCATCGAGAAGGGTGCCATTGATGGCCAAGGCACTTTTGGCCTCGAACTTGTCAAGGCTCTGAAGGCTGGTGTTGTCCCTCGTGGGCGTACCAACGGAGGTGGTGGCCGTGGCAAGGGTCGTCGCAAGAAGGGCGATGCAGGAGCTCGCGCGTCATCAGAAGACGCAGCTAACAAGGCTTCTGGTGACGCAAGTACCGCAAATGCCGAATCATGGGGCTTATTCGAACCTGCTCGACCGATCTTAGAGCCCATCACAAGCATGATCAAGCCGCTATGGAGTGGTAATATCGCTATTTTGCTTGTAGGCCTGCTATTATACCTCACATTCTTCCGCTCGCCTTCAACCCCGGCTATGCTAAGGTCTGATGTTGGATGCCCTAGCTTAAGCCTTCCCCAGCGTCTTGCAGCATACGAGGAAATGTGGAGACGCGAAGAGAACGAGCTCTGGAGCTGGCTGGAAGACCGGACTGGCATGGACGGCATGGTTTTCCCTTCCCTTCATCAAAGATCTGCTCAGCAGCAACGCCAGTCTTCACATGTCAGCGCTGCAGATCAGCGGCAATTCGTAGCGAAACTTCGCGAGGAAAAAGTCTCTGACCGCGAGATGGATTATGCTATTCGCACTACTCGCCAGCGACTCGATATCCTCGAAGAGATGATGAATGGTCGCCAAGCCAACGATGCTCCTAGGGAGCCTGCCCGTTCTGAACTCTGATCGCCCATTTGATCAAGGCAGACGAAATTACATCTCACACACTTTCAATAAATTCTAACCACCCAACCACCCTATCCTCATACTCAACCCCACATTACCCTTCCATGGGCACACTACCATGTCTCGCTCTTCATGTGTTTTTCTCCAATACACATTTCCTCTGTTTTATTTTGTAATTTAGCATTGCCGAAGGCGTCCATCTTCAGACGGACGAGTCCGTGCACCCCTTACACTCATTCCTTCACCATCGACACCACGTCATATTTTGATGCATCTTTCCTTCGATATGTTCGGTATGAACCGACATTCATTGTACATGAGCTCCAACTGCTTTGTCTTCACCGGATCTCCCGGTTTGTTTTCTCTTTGTTTACTTTGAGCGTTTTTTTGAGTCTGCTATTATCACTGTTTTCTTTCCAGCAAAATATTTAGCGCTCTCGACCTTAGGATCTCCTTCTCGCTTTCTCTCCTTTTCCAATCCAACCTGCTGTTGATCCACGAAAGGATTGGCGTATATAAATACTACCCATGTCCAATAAAAGAATCTTGCTTTATAATGATGCTGCATCAAAGTCTATTGTCGCTTTTTTTTTGCTCTGTGTTCTGTGAGGCGAGGTTCAGTAGAATCATATTAAATGTGGAAGCGTGATGTTTACCACCCGCGCAGACTTGGACTGAGTCGTTTTCAAGAGGAAAGGACAATCACTTGATCTCCGGGGAGTGCTATGATTGGTAGACTGTGTCTCAGGACGCTAGACTAGATTGGGTGGGACTTAGGGCGTGGGTGTTTTCTTATGGGATCATTTTCTCGTCCTATGATGATCTTTCCATAGATTCGTGAATTTCTACTATATGAGCGCTATCAATTGGAATTCACCCTACGTCTTTTCTAAGAAAGGGCGGGGGAGGAGATCGTAAACATCGAAATATATCAGATTTCAAATGTGATCTTCTTCTGAGCATATATCTAAGTCAAGGGGATGACTCTATGCATAGGGGTTTCCGGGTTGGAATATGGGCTCCCAAAGGCCTTTTTCCTCTTTCGTCTTCAGTTGCAATCCTTTCATGATACCATAAATAATCTTCAACGTAGGCGCCGGGACATGGAGTTTCTCCGCTTCGCGCAGCGGCTCGCCCACAAGATTTTCAATCTCCATCAAATTTCCTTTCTCAAAATCTTGACACATACTTGGCTTGAAGGCTGTATCATTTGGGTCTTGGTGCATAACCGCATCAACTAGATCAGCCTGGAGGATCACACCATTCGCCTCGGCAATGGCCCGAATTTCGTTCATCATGGGTAAGATCAAGTCGTCAATAATGTGCTGCGACATTCGCATCCGTGGTGTGTCCATTTGTAGGATAGAGGCAATGGGATTCATTGTGCCGTTGTATGCGATCTTACGCCATCGGACCTTCGAGACATCAGGCTCATAGACAACATCAAGTTTCCCCTGTGGATTATAAATTTTGACATAGGCCTTTGCTGCTTCTGCAGCTACCTCGGTAGACACTTGTGGATTTACAAAGGCACCGATCTTTTGGCAATCAGGGTCATCATTGTAGATTTTGGCAAGAGCAGTCTCGGTTGCACCTGTATAAGCAACACTGCTAATGAGTGGATTTGTTGGGAAATGAGAAATAAGTGGCTTCTCAATATTAATACCGTTTTGCGAAAGAACGATAGCTGTCTTCCCTGGAGTCACCGCTGGAGAGATAATGTCTGTTATAGTCGGGGGAACATCTGGGATGTTCTTGGTTGTTACAAGAATATAGTCAAATGGCTTTGCTTCGCCTTTGGCAACATCCGGAACCTTTCGAGTGACTATTCGAAAGCGTCAATCTTTGGGTCTCAACATCCAAATTTCCTTTTTTTTCACACACTGGATGATGGTTTCCATGCCTTGATTTGGCCCCATTGAACGGAATCAATGTCGATTCCATTTGCCACTGCAGCATCGTAGTTTGAACGCATGACTGCCGTTACCTCAGCCAAGCCACCTTGCTCCAAAGCATATGCGGACATTGTGCCGATTCCGCCTGTGCCGACGACGAGAACTCTGGTTTTGGCCATTTCGAATGAGCTCAAAGACACTACAGCGATATTTCAAAAATGAGAGAAAAATCGCCCAAGGAATTTGACCTTTGTGAGATTGGAGGAAGGCTTGGTGTCTCTTTATAATTTGAAATCGACGTGGCTGGAGTCTGTACTCTGGGAGGGGAAACATGCGTCTGATTGGCCTGTGGGACACAACCCTAATGGTCATACGCTTCTCGCTAATCGACACCCGAAGCAAGTACATTGACAAAAGATTGGAACGTGCGATTTGGGGTTGTTAAACTTCATCGCTATCCTCCAACTTGCGTCATATTGGAGGTGTTGTCGGAAAGTGACGGCGACCATCAAACCTCTGACCTGCGTGTAAGTCTGGGTGTGCAGCGGGAAGTGGATAATTGGCCAGCTGGCTGTATGGAGCTCCCGTGGTATGGAATGAGCAAGCGAACAAATCAGAGGCTTGGTCGTAATCTATCACATAAATGCGCCCTCGAACTGCATTGATTTCCATTGGGCCAGGCAATGATCACGATACTAGGTATGCGTAAAGGCAATGTTTTTGACAACTTCTCCATCCTCGCTCCGGGGACCGTGATGTCATGTACAGATTGCAGTCCATAACTTTTAACCTCTGCTCCGTAATCGAGCCCCGTAGATCACTACTGGCCAATGGCTGCTGCGCGTATTCGATAACATGCCCCAATAACGCCCCAGACACACTCCGGGGACGCTCCACGTGACCGGACCAGCGTATTTTCACATCAAGGCTTCGCATCCAGGATATCCATGCGTGAATCTGCCGGATTTGACATTTCTGTTTGACCTCCTTGATTGCTCAGAGCTGCGGTTAACTGAGAACTAGACGTCGGAGGGATTTGTCTCTCTGTCTGTGCACCAGGATGCCCCCCACGATGCGCGTATCCAAGGCCCGCAAGCATAGCAAAACCTTTACGGGATGTTGGACGTGCCGCACTAGAAAGGTCAAATGTGATGAGCAGCGGCCGATATGCATGCAATGCCTCTCTAAGAACCTGGAATGCGGGGGTTATGGCCTCCGGCTTCATTGGCTACCCCCAGCCCAAGGAAGTGCCACATTGCAGCAAGACACACGAGATCCGTCCTACGTTCAATCACAAAGGAGCCGTATTCCATTTGGTAAGTCACCCCACGCAGTCAATCTGGCTTACCTATCTAAGTATAAATGGGCGCTTGGCTAGTTTCTTCAGCTAACCCATTCTAGAACCAAGTCGTCGTGCACTGAGCGATGACCAGATAGATCAAATATTGGCCTCAATTGACAAAATTGATGTGGCCACTCATGCAAAAATATCAGAAACGCAAGAGACAGTTATTATTAATAGCTTTGGAGTGTTTAATGTCTACCAACCTAGTTTTATCCCACCCAAAGATGATGAACTTACTACAGACAGAGAGTTCTTCCGTCATACTGCCTTCCCTGAGATTGCAATCCATGCCGACGAGTCATCTCAATTAGCAGCTGACCCAAGCCCCTCTGGAACCTCTTTTTCCTTTGATTCGAGTTTTTCAGATATCTTGGATCCCCTTTGGTATCCAAATGAAGAGGGGGCGGCTTTCGAGGAAAACATCCCCATTTCACCTGCGCTACCACAGCGGTCTATGGAATGGAATAAAAAAACCTCTCCGATATCCTGCAACCTGAATGAAATTACTAGTAGCCAAAGAAATGTTTTACGTGTTGGCTCCCGGCATTTTCGCTGGCGAGGGCCTAACGGCAGCATTATTTTCAATCCCTCTCCCGCTTACCTTCCACCCCTTGAACAGTTTTTGATGCATCATTACGCGTGTCGTGTCGTGCGTCTTTTCTGCGTTATTGATAATATAAAAAGTCCATGGCAAAGAATTCATTTAAAAAGGACCCTGCAGAGTACCGGGCAAATGAACATTGGAGGTTCAACGACGCGAATACAACATGCGCTGCGAAATGCGCTCCTCTCCATCAGTGCTTTCACTTTATCAAACGACAGCACATCGCGTGGTCATCAGGATGAAGCGACCAGATGGGAAAATGAGGCGATGATCTTCCGGGGTAAAGCCTTCAAGCTTCTCAAGGACTCCGTTGAACGTGGATTTCAGCACGACTCCTCTCCAAAGTATAAAGATTACCTGGCCACAATGCTGTCCATGATTTCTATCAATGTAAGAAGCATTTTCACTTGATGCAGAGCTCTTCACTGATGACACACCATCATCCTCAAGGTAATGTCCGGCGACACAAGTACTTGCGGTGTTCATTTAGACGGTGCCTTCCATTTCATGAAATGCGCAAGGAATTGGAAAGTGAAATACTCTTTAAAAGCCAGATCGCTTCATAGGATATACTTTTACCTGAGGACCATATACGAAAGTACTATCACATGGAAGAAGGAAGACTCATCCTCTCGATCCTCTCCCACAAGCCTGATGATTCCCGAACTTTCTGAACCGGCCCCAACTGATCAAGTCAATTTGTCTTCGCACACACCAGAATTCATCCAGTCTCCGGAGTCAAGTTGTACACAGTTGAGTTATGAGTGTATCTATGGTGTTCCACATCACTTGCTCGTTCTTCTTGAGAAAACGACCAATCTGATCTTAGTGCTTGCAGAGGCTCGAGAAAAGCATGGACCCACCATGATCCCAAATGACCTTGCCGTTAAATGCGATAGGCTGGAAAGTAATATTATTGACTGGCCATTAGAGATGGAACTGGACAAGTATCTCCGTGGGGATATCAGTCCAAGTTCAATGATCATCCGCCATACTGCCTGTGCCTTCCATAATGCCTTGATTATCTACTTTGCCCAACACATTCGCCTTGTTAGCTATCGCTATTTGCATACCCATATTGGATGTGTACTTGACTGCATTGAGGTTATTGAAAAAATCAAGTTGGATTCGGACTGTTTTGCGGCCCCTCTTTATTGGCCTGCCTTTATAGCAGCCAGTGAAGCATTTGATGATGGTTTTCAATGGCGCTTCAGGGAGTGGTATGAACAGGTAGAAATGTATGGGATAGCAGCCGTAAGGACCGGGATTAGTATCCTGACACAAGTTTGGAAGAACGGCCCTGAGGTCGGATATCAGTCAACAAGCAAATGGCGGAAGGAGGTAGAACGCACTAGCTCCATGTTAATGCTAAGCTAGGCATTGTTTCAATGTTTCAATGTTTCCAGAAGGGGAACTAACACAGTTCACTACAGCTTGACACTCCACCTAACACACATGCCCGGAATTAGCACTTAATCTATCTATCCACCCCTGATACTAATACTCGCCATGTGCTCTAGAAATATAATGGAGCAAGATTCTATGAAGCTACTTAGCTATAACTGCTATTCAAAAAAATGAAGAAATCAACTCTGGCCGTGAAACAGCGCCTCAGCCTGGTTGTACTGAAATATTTAGAATCAAAGCTCCCGATGAACATGATTGCTGCCCAGGTGACGTATGGCTGTTGATGAGACCGTGACGGATGATTCTCGACATGTATTACACTACCTAGGTAGGTATTCTACTCTCATATCTTGCACAATCTTCCTTTGCAGTCAAGGACGGATAAGTGGCTGCGGTTAATCTCGCTAACATTTCTGCATCTGCTCCTGGAATTAGAATTGAATTCTAGCTTTCGAGGAATGGGATACTAACCCAGCCAGCCCCATGACTTGCTTAAATTCCTTGTATAAAATCTTGAGTGCGAGTTCGACTCCAGCCGAGCCATTATACTGCCCGAACAAGTTGGATCAGAAACAACGGCCGTGGCTTGAAGCAACGAATGTGGCACTCACCGCAAGACCCCAAATGGCGATGCGTCCAGCAAAGCAGAAATCGGCTCCAAGCGCGAGTGCCTTGAAAATGTCGCTTCCCCGTCTAATTCCCCCGTCAATCGCGATTGGAATCTTACCCTTAGCCATCGGGGCACATTCTCTCAATGCATCAAGCGTAGCGGGTACACTGTCTAATTGCCGACCACCGTGGTTTGATATCACCACTCCATCTAGACCGTGAGAAATTGCCAACAAAACATCTTCCGGTGTGTATACTATTTGAGTAATATGAGGAGCCGGAGAAAATCATTATGATATGATATACATACCTCCTTTGATCCAGATTTTCAATCCTGTTCGTTGTCGCAGGAAGGCAACGGCGTCTTCCCAGGTCAAGCTCGGATCTGCCAGCTATTAGTCTTGCTTTAAATACGAGACTCGTGTAATTCACCGTAATCAAGAGCATATTGTTCCTCTACATCAAATCTCAGCTCTTGACCAGGCGCCATATTTGGATATTGAATTCCTTCAGGTGGGCAAAAGTTATTTCGGCCTTCATTGTGGCGGATCCCGTAGATGGGCGCATCGACGGTAAGCAGAATGGCTTTGTATCCGGATTCTGTTATTTATACCTTCATCAGTTTACGTACCACAAAACGTGTCAGCGGGGGCTCTTTACTTTCTGCTCGTGTCAACATATCAATCATGATATCTTTGTTCATCAGGAAATTGACCTGCATGAAATAGGGATTGCCGCGCCCAGCTTTAATCACATCTTCCAAAGGGTCGGTAGCATAGGCTGACAGACCCATTGGAACCCCCATTGCGGCGGCAGCTCGAGAGGTTCCTACCTCACCGTCTGGATGCGCGATTCTATGCATCGCTGCGGGGGAGAAACCGAATGGAAAGGCCACCTCGGTATCACAAATAGTGGTCGATGGATCAACCCTGGATACGTTGCGTAGCACTCGGGGGCGAATCTTATATCTATCGAAAGCATCTTGGTTGTCTCGAAGACTACGCCCAGTTAGTATTTCTCTAGATCTACTCAAAGCCAAAGGTAAAAAGTATGGCTACCTTAGCATGTCCATGGCGCCGTCATTGTAGTAGTCTCTGTATACCTTAGGCAGCTTTTGAGATCCTTTGTCCTCCAGGTCTGCTATGCAAAAGACCTCTGGGTCCAGATCTTTGCCACGATTCGACATCTTGATTGTAAATCGGATTGTCGAATCTTCTCTCTACTAAATACCCTAAATCTGAAATACTCGGAGTTGTTATTGCCACATGTGGACCCCTCGTGCGCTAGGCTATGTGCATGTGCTGTGTTAGCCCTGTTTTCAATACTCACTCTTCCGAGGGAAGTCATGAGCGAAATGGCTGTCTTACGCTGGTCACCCTAGCGTGTGCATTCTGCAAAGCGAGAAATATCCACTGTAAACTTGACGGGGCCTACGGGGTACAGGTGGGGGGATACCCCGAACCTGATGATACCTGTGAAGGAGAGACTCTCGCTCGGAAGACGAAGGCGATGCGGGCTAGAAAGCCCTAGATCAATGGGCTATCCATAGGGCATATACAGTGCTCTCGGTTTTCTACTCAGATAAGTCGAAATCGCTCTTGTTCCAGGTCAGCGTCAATACTAGATCAGCTTGCGTTGTGGCTCGCGGTACAATTTCCCCTATGACGCAGACGCACAAAGGGGCTGTAAAGCCGTACATGAAATAAAACAACCTCGTAATGGCTGTGCGTTGTCAATCCATGCAGTCTACTGCGATATAGCTGAGGATGTCAACTGACAGCGATTGGGTCCTAGAGCATCGCTCTCGGTTGCCAGACCCACCTGGGTCCTAGCATTGCCGGGGCTCGATTTACACTTGGAATTCCGCAGTTTGCCTTCCATATTGATTTGACTTTTGAGAACGCGCAGGGACAATTTTGAGATTAAATCACTCCCCGGTCTTCCTTTCCTGGAAACCATTTATATCCCCGCACTGGAATGGAAACCCCTCCCTAGAAGATCGGGAGTTGTGACACAAGAACATAATTTCGACAAGATATCTTTCGTGCAGTAAATGGCAAAATGAATACCACTACAACAATCACGAAGGAGAAGCTCTCTCTTAAAAGTACCCACCACGAAGCAGGCGAATCACCAGCTGGTCTCAGTGTCTGTGGTACCGGCGGTTATGAAGTCCCCGGAATCCCCAAATTCGATGACCCTTACAAAAAGCGACAATGGCAGTTAGAGCATATGGCTGGCGCGTTCAGGGTCTTCTCGCGCAAGGGTTTTACTGAAGGAACAGCGGGTCATATCAGTGTTCGTGACCCAGTGGACCCCTCGACCTTCTGGATTAATCCGTAAGTGTGTTGTTCCCTGTGTGTCCTGCCATAATGGTAGTGCATGCCATCTTTACAAACGTGTTTATTCACAGAATATATCAGTCTTGGAAAGCATTTTGGCTTGCTCAAGGCCAGTGACATGGTGCATGTCAATGAAGCAGGACAGGTCATTGGTGGCAACAAAGTAGCAGTCAACGCTGCCGGCTTTATGATCCACAGTGCCATCTATAAAGCACGTCCCGACATTAATGCAGCATGTCATGCTCATTCTGTGGCTGGAAAAGCATGGTCGGCCTTCGGAAAACCCGTAGATATCATCAACCAAGACAGCTGCACATTCTTCAATATTCAAAGGGTATATGAGTCTTTTGGCGGAGTTGTCCTTGAGGCTGAAGAAGGAGAGCGACTCGCAGAGGCTTTGGGCGATGATGGTCGGGTCGCCATTCTACAGAACCACGGCCTTCTTACTTCTGGTGGTACTGTAGACGAGGCAGCCTACCTTTTTACTTCTTTGGAGAGAACCTGCGAGGTACAATTGATGGTGGAGTCAGCGAAGCTACCTAAGAAGTTTATAGGCGATAAGGAAGCCGAGTATACTGCAAAAGTGAACGCAGACCCAGTAAGTTCTCACTTTTTCACAATTTGAATTCAGATGCTAATTTCAAAATCTGAAAGGAAACCCTGTATTATGAATTCCAAACGGATTTCGAGTACGAGATTCATATGTCAAACGGCGAACTGAAGACAGGGATTTAGTTGCACCATATTCTCCTAGTACTTAGCTATTGAGGCCCATAGGCCAGATTCATTGCATTGTAAATCATTGTCCGCGGACATGATTTAAATCTCAATCATTATTTGATCTTTACAAAGTACATGCAAGGGACATATTAATTTAGCCGCGACAAATGATTTCACGAAGGATAATCTTGGAAACTTTGATGCGGAGAGAAGAGATACAAATCCGCAAAGAAGACGCATAGTAGAGTATGGGCACTCATACAAGATCAATACCTTTATCATGAAGAATGGCAAGCCCTAAGTTTTTCTGGATTAGGTCTTTGAAAGCACGAAGACGAGGACATTTTCAAAACACGAAATAAGTGTGCCTATCTACTGACCATCACCAATAATATTATCTGGTGCCATTATTGGGCATAATAATCCGAGGAATATCATCCCCTAATATTCAAACTTGATATCCTCTGAGCTAACTAGGTATTGCCAAAGCAAAAAGGTGAAACCCAGGCCGATCATCAACTTGGCTGTGGATTTCTAGAGGACCCTATCTCTTCTGGGCTGTAGGAAATTCCAATGGAGCGGAGATCATATAAATTAGTTATAGAAAGCAATGCAATACTCTTCTTTTTCTTATAATTAAGAAAATCAATATGAAATAGCTGCTCTATGAACGCAATTTTTCTTACCTTTAACCAGTTCCTATATGTGTAAGAAGGCTAAAATCGGCAGAAGGATCCAACTTCGATAAAGTGGAGTGCCATCATATACATAATCTGAGTGTATAGAACAAATATCTACATAAAAAGGATAACATATCCTCTTAGGATAATAAAAAAAATCCCGGTGGCGATCCGATACTTCACTCCTTCGGCATTGGCTCAGATAACGAGCCATCTTCCCGGGAAAGAGCCATTTGTCTATTTCCCGCAGTTGAAGTCCTCCACGGGGGAATGCCAGAGGACCAAACATCGTCGATTTGTTCCAACGTAAGGCTGGCCGTTTCTGGTACAAGAAAAAACACCAAGATAGCGATCGCGGTAGTCACTCCTGCGTAGAAATAACCAACATCAGGCCCCATGTTACCATGATCAGCATCCAACATGTAGGGCGTCCAGAAGGTTGCACCAAAGGAGAAAAAACCATAGAATATTGTCGTATTAGCCTGCCCGTAAGTACGGAGAGACACGCTGTGCATCTCTACCGAAGCAAGGCCGGCGGTTGGAGCAATAGTTCCGCCGAAAACGAAAGCCCAAATGCATAAAAACACAACAATAATAAACTTGGCCGTCTCATTCTGCCCTAGTGCCGTGCTAACAGAGGATAGAATAAGCATACATACTGCCATTGCAGCATAACCTCCTAAGATGACCAGTCGCCGGCCTCCATACTCGACAATCCAAGGCCCGAGAAATGAACCTCCAAGGATGCAGACGCCAATGACGACATTGACCAAATATGGGTCACTCAGGCCAACTCCTCGTAGAAAGGTGGTTGCATAAGGCTGAACAAACTGAATGCCAGTGATGGAAAGCCCGATCATGATCAAAGCTGATGCGACTGTCCGACGCAATTGACTTTTATGATAGATCTGGTGCCACGAAGTAGATTCCATGGCATTCCGCTCTGTTTTGATATGAGCTTTCACGTCTTCAATCTGAGCAGTGATGGCGGGTGAGTAAGGGTCCATGTGATACAACGTAGCGAAAGCTTTACGTGCTTCGTCATCTCTGTCTGGGTTGTTACTGAGGATCCAACGTGGCGACTCAGGGAACATGAGGATCCCTATTCCCAGTACAAAGCCGAGTGGAATTTGACACAAGATGGGTGTCTTCCACTGCCAGTTATTTCCAGGTTCAAGGCGCGCCGAGCCTGCGCAAACTGCAGACGATGCAACATTGCCGAGTGCAAGTCCAATATTATAGACACCTAAGGAGACCCCACGCTTTCGTGCGACGATGCACTCCGAGCCATATGTGACAGCCGATGCAATCAATAGCCCGATGCCCACGGCACTAATGCATCTGCAGACCATGTAGTGGAGGAAACTGCCGTATCCACGGCCTCCTGTACCAAGCATCCCGCCTGCGCCGATAACAGCCAGAATACATCCCATTTGTATAGAGCCGCGCCGTCCAAAGTAACGACCAGTCAGGCCCGAAAGTCCACCTCCTATTCCGATGAACAGGTAGTTGAGGCTGATCATTGACTGCTGGAGCGGAGTTATCGAACATTGTTCAACGACGAGCCCAGTTTTGGTATCCATGAGGTTACTGCATGTACCAAAGGCTTTTTTGTAGGAGGGCATGATTATCACAGTACCGGTGTACCCATTGTCGAAATTTGCTAGCCAAGCTGCAAACGCAATCCATAATGACAAGCGAAGCATAGCAGCTGTTGAATCAGGAGTTTTATTCAAGCTCGTCAGACTCATGTCTGAGCTTGTTGGATTTGCTTGGCATCGCTTAAGGGAGACGGTGTCAGCGGATTCGAGGTCCTCGTCGAAAGATCGCATTATTGCAGGTGCTGATTGCTGAGGGATCATTGGAGCTATTATCGGTAGTTAACATAACGGCTTCGAGGGATCCTCTCGACAAGTGGGGATAATATATTCCATTCCCAGCCGCGCAATCAGCCCGCATGCCAGAATACGTCCTTCCATAGCGCACTGGGTCATTTGGAATGTGGCTCTCCTAAAGAGCCAATGGCAATAGAATTAATTGCCCTGTGGATGATTAGTTTCTTGATCCTAGAAACCTTAAGTGTAATTGTAATGGGCCATTAGCCTGGTTTGTGCCAATGAGATCAGCTTCGGCGTTTAAAGCTAGGGCTAAGCTATTCGTATTTGTTTCATAGCCGTTGAGCTCTTGGGTTCGACGACGTACAGTAAGCAGATCACTCCTGCTTCAGGTAATATGAGTGCATAGATTCATAAATAACCTTTTGACTGTCACATCGTGATATATATAAGCTTTTTTTCATGAACTCCACAGGGTAGATAGATAGTGGCGCCGAGAACCGCAATAGGTAGGGGCTCCACTCCATCAATCATATATA
Source organism: Mycosphaerella populi pn0402 (assembly GCA_002153405.1). Classification (NCBI taxonomy): domain Eukaryota; kingdom Fungi; phylum Ascomycota; class Dothideomycetes; order Mycosphaerellales; family Mycosphaerellaceae; genus Mycosphaerella; species Mycosphaerella populi. The sequence goes on from KZ119349.1 coordinate 35,489, forward strand.
GGTCCTCAGTGATTAATTCGGACCAGCCGCATGTTAGGAGACAGGAGACGCAACGAGTAATGAGTTTCTCATTGTAGCACAGTAGTTTCCTTCGCGTAATTCCCCGTTAAAAATGTGAGTAATTAACAAGTCTGCGGTATACATGCTCAAGATCACGTGCTGTGAATCGCGTTATCGGCGGCGACATCCGCGTTTATCTCCCACAGACATCCCACAATGGAGCTGCGAACTATTGCCATATTGGCAGTTTTATTTATCGGTCAGTATACCTCACCCGCGCCTCAAACAACTAGGCGCATTCTCTCTCTAAACAGGCCTTTGATTCTCGAGAAACCACCAGCTAACCTATCGGACAGCTTTCCGCATCTACCAAGCCCGCAAGGAAGCCTCGAAGCCCATGATGTCGCACGGCAAAGTGATTAATGTTGACAAGTACGAGAGGCCTTTCTGATACCACCAGTCCCGAGACGTGTCAGTGCAGTGTGAGAGTCCAATGCTAACTCCGGCCCGCAAACAGCGATGTCATTTTCAAGGCCCTCGTCTCGAGCGGCCCCGCGGTAGTCGACTTCTATGCCACATGGTGTGGACCCTGCAAAGCCGTTGCCCCCAAGGTCGGCGAACTCAGTGAAAAATACCCAAATGTCCGTTTTGTGCAGGTTGACGTGGATAAGTTGCGCGGAGTTGCCGGCCAGTTTAGTGTGACTGCCATGCCTACATTTGTTTTCTTGAAGGACGGGCAGGAGACTGGGCAACGGGTCCGCGGAGCCGACGTCCGATCGTTGGAGGCTGGGATCCAAGCGCTATCCAACTAAAAATTCTGGAATTATGCACATATATTACCTTAATGCTGCGGCTTGGGGTCCTCAATTGATTCTATGTAACTTCTTCTTTGCGTTGAACTGCGTAGCTTTACGAATGGCACATTTACTCTAGATGAAAGCTTGTGAAGTAACATCCATTGGTCAATTTTGGTTGCTTGACTTGGTCTCAATTACTACATGCCACACCTTATGGAGTAAATGTTCTGGTAACAGCTACCATTGTTGATCTCTATGATCTATACTAAAATGTAATTTATTATTGGCGGCATTGCATATGTGCTGATAAATGTCAATTACGGGACAGGGTTTTATGTTTAAGGTGTCTTGTGGTGGAATAATCTACTGAAGGTCCATCACTAGAATTATACTGAGGCATCGGAGCGATTCAGCGGTCCAGAGTGATTGCTTCTGGTATTCAAGATGAGGATCATTTTTACCACTGGACGAACTGATTTTATTTTTTTTTGAAATTGATCACGACGCAACTTCGAGGTCAAACAATCGTCAAGTACATTATTCGGGATGCTACGGAGGATCCGGTTTCCTGGGAATTTTAAGAAGGAAATTATGTATTAGGCGTAGATGCTAGTGTCGCTCGAGACCAAGAAGCACTTGATCCACAATGCAAACAAAAGAAATGACAAGTGAAGGTATACCACGGGACTCCTCCAACTATCAAGCCGTCGTCTGAACCCATAAAATGATTCGCTTACAGGATGGAACCAAGGGCAACACAAGGAAGACCAGCGCCGACAAGGTCGTTGCTCTTGATGCTGGTTAGTATAATGGAAACAGGATGGTATAATGGAGTTACTCACGGCAGTAGAAGGCGAGTTCGCACAGCAGGCGACGTTTTGCTTGCACTTCTGGTTGAGAAGGTCCTGGATAGGGACGGCAATGACGAGAGCAACTAATGTGATGTTAGTTTCAGTGATGGGATGATGAGGAAGGAAGACATACCCTGAGCATCGAGCTTGGAGCACTGGTCGAAGATACCAGCACCCTCGGCACCGGAGCCATGACCGATCAGGTTGGACAGAAGGCCACCGCCGAGGCCAGAGTTGACATCGGTGGTATCACCTGCGTAGGTAGCCTTGTTGCAGCAAGAGAGACTTGGCCTGGGCCTCCTTGACGGTAAGGCCGTCGGGAACAGGCCACTTGATGTCACCGTGTTCCTGGCTGTGGAGCCCACGCTTGCTGATATCCATGCCGGTCATGTTCTCAGTAACAGGAGCGGCAACGGCCAGGGTGGAGATGGCAAGGACAACGGCGCTGATGGAGAACTGCATTTTGAATGAATTAAAGATTTTAGGTCTTTAAAAAGATAGATAGGGTTTTAGATGTTTTGAGAGAAGGTAGAGAGATAGAGAAGAAAAGAGAAGCTTGCGATAGGGAGTTAGAAACCGATCCAGACCTCGCCTTTTTATCTTCAAAAATCCGACTGTTTGGGCTTGTGTAGATTCTCAAGTTTTGTGTTTAGACATGGAGAACACAGGCCCATTTCTGCCTTGGGAATGTACATGCAAGGGTGTGGCGCCCCAGAAGACGTTAAGTTGAGCATTTGAAGCCCCTCAATTGGCTGGTTCATCGCTATGGAATTTAGGCGCTGGTAGCTTGAGCCCCTTCCCTCCGTCCAAGCACATGAGCCCTGCATTCCACCACCAGATGGCATCCATGGAAGCTACCCTACAGATATCGCCTATCCTCAGAGTCGGGCTTCGTACACATTGCATTGTCTATTTCTTGTTCCACAGTATAATCAAACACTACTACCAGGCTAAGAGCAAGCGCCCCTTATTCCAATCTCCCATCCTTCAAGAATCACAGCCTAATCTTCTCCTGTGGATTCATTCTTCCCTACCAGATTATGATCTAGGCCAATAACAGAGTAAAACTAGCACCTTGATCAGGTATCGCGGCTCAAATCTTGTACAATCGCAAATCTAAGAATCTAGCCAATAGCATTCTAGGACCACAATGTCCATGATGGAATAGTTCATGATTGGCATCCAAAGTCATTCAAACAATCTATACTTGATCGTTAGAATCATCTCACTGTCCATGAATACAACTCAAATGGCTTTCAGTCTACCCTGTCATATACTATACCCTGGTTAAAAATATATACGCCCACTATATATTAGATGTCTTCAATTTTAGCCCAAAGCAAAGGTTGCATCGATTGAAGGCAAAGATCTAATTTCACTTCTGTCGATCATCGCCATCTAGGTATTCAGGTGCGGACTTTGTGGGAACCCATTTCACGTTTCGACGGGCGACCGAATGGATCTGCATCGATAGCTTTTCAAAGTACCCATTTTGATAGGGAAAGAATGCTTTCTCATCGCCCTTGGTACGTAGGTTCGGTCTCACTATGTAAAGCCAAAAATGGCAGGAAGCCACAGTACGAATGAGTTAACTCTGCGAGCAGTCGTATGTCACATAGCCTTCCTTTGCTTGGCTACACCTTCATTACTCGCATGGGTTATGGACTGCAACATCGTGAGAATTCGATTAGTATATCGTCGTTGGGACGGCGAAGCTATCCCTTGTTGCGCCCGCGGCAACTCTTCACTCGCGAGTTAGAAAAGATATATTCCCCTTGAACTCAATCAATTTTGCATTCGTCTATTCATTGAAACTTCTAGGGCTCTATATTGTTTTATAAACTAGTACCTAGGTATGAATATCCCATGTAGTACTATAAGAAGTCCAAACCCTCTGGCATAGTTACCTGCCCGTCTTCATATAATATTTAATAGGGGTGGTAGTGTTCGCCGCAGCTTCAAGTCCAAATTGAGCGAGCTTCTAAGTTGTGACCATTTGAGCTTAGTAAATCCTCATGGCAAGGTCTTTAGTTATTGACACTGGACATTAAGGTTGGGACTACCTACCTAGGTAATGCAGACCTATCGTCGCGGGACAAATATATTATCTAGGTATGCAAGGACGTTCCCGAGATAATCAACCTTCGAAAGTGACATCCATGAATGCGTCCAGTGCAATACCAAATTTCCCTTTCGAGAACAAAACATATCTATATATAAATTAACCTTAAATCATCTACATTGATGGCCCACCTATCTGACCCTATCCAAATACAAGTGCTTCGAGCTACTCAAAGCGCAGTGTATCTCAGTCCGAGAAGCAGCAGTTGCGCCGGCGGACAGAAGCCTCTCCGACCACTCTAAACCGCAATTCCAGGTTGGGAATTTGGACCACGCGAACAGTGAAGCTGATATTAATTTAGCGCGGAATTAGAGTTGCGATATGAACAAGCTCGCTGTTCTGGAGAGAAAGACTCAAGAAGACGATATCTGGGCTACGCTGTGCAAATGTGTTTAGATGTATAAATGAGCCGGAAATAGCCATACCACTCCTCAAATCAACACATCAAATACTCCAATCCACCAAGAGATCGAGTATATCAAAGAGTCTCGAATATTCCTTTCAACATCCTCTATCAATTACCGAAGCACAGCTCATTGTTTGACCAGCCCGAACGGTTTTCAAACAAAAAATGCCCATGATCGCATGGATTGTTCGGAGCTACAGGTGACTGCGTCAATGCCTGCCTCGCCCACACACTGCTGAACGGCTACAACGTGATTGCTCTAGCCCGAACCCCATCAAAGCTCACGGCCCAGCTCCTGGAATAACCAGGCATAACAGCCACAATTACAGAGAAACATCTTGAAATAATCCAGGGAGATGGTTCTTACGGAATAGGAAGACCTGTATCTATGTAGATGTTTGGGTGGTATGTTGACTCCAATAGAGCTTTGCTATAGGACTCACGCACCAATTTAATTAGCACTTCTGGTTTTCACAAGCCGCAGCAACTAATGATCACGATGGATGATTTCTATCTACCAGCTGATTTCATAGTGTAAGATCTTCGGACTGGAACCAATGGTTCTCGATATTAGTGCAGGCTAGGGACCAGGGGCCATCGAAACCTTATCATATCATCTACGGGTGTTGGCAGTTGATGCTGATCCGGTAGATCCGGCAAGTACGGGGCATGGCGGATGCGACGGGACTGCGGTCCCAATGTCAACCTTGGAAACCAGCGTGGGCAGGACCCCGTAGCTGTCTAGAAGGTGGCGAGCACGCGAAAAGGGTTTAGTAATCATTGAGTATTGTCAATAGCCATGATGATGTACGAGGGACAATGCGGTAAAAATTGATATGATCTTGCTCGTATCACTCTCAGCCATGCAAACCAGGGGAGAGCTTTACAAGCGAAGATGGGTCGTCACTAAATAAGCAAGATGTAAAGAAAATCCCAGTTGACGCCGATGCTCTGTATATTCGCGACGCTGATCAGAAAATAGAAGGGAAAATATGGTTGTTAATTGTACAAGTCAAGCGTAGAAGACTGAAGAGTTAGATTAAAGAAGTCGTGACAATCGTAAGAAGGATAGACAAACATATCAAGTACCCGGGAAAGGCTCCGGTCGCTCAATCTGCATGCTAAGCCGCTCTTCCTTTGCCTTGCGCTTCTTCATCTTCTTCATAGCTTCCGCTGTGAGTTCCTGCCTGAATAGGCGTTCCACAATATCTTTCTTGCGGGTCATTCGATCACCAATCATGATCAAAACGCCACCTGTAATATTACAACAGATGGAACAGCATAGAATGACAGTAGTCAAGGCAAATGGTCGGTATTTGGGAGGTTCCATACTCCATGTACAGGCGCCCAGGGCCATTTGGAGCAGGGAGTGACAGTCAAGAATGACGACAATAGCGACTAGCATCCGGAGTGGGAACGCGTAGTGAGTCATGGTTTCGTGTGGTTTATAGAAAGTGTGAGAGTTGGAGAATTTGGTCTGGTGATGCATCAACTTGTATTGTTGTTCAGGGTTTAGCACGGAGTACTCGCCCTCTTCGGGTTGGAAAGCGTCTCCTGATTCAAGCTCTGCCTCCTTCTCTCGCTTCTTCGGAAGGTCGTTCTTGTCTTTCAGGTCCGGCAGTTTTCGCTTTTCGCGGATCTTCCACGTCAAATGAGTGTATCGCGCAATATAAATCATATGATATGTGTCCACAGCCCGGAAAGGCGCGAGACCGTCACCCATGATGGCGAAGAGGCCCACCAGGACGTTATCAATAATATTGATTAGGTAGGACTGTTTACCATGAACGTTGATCCATCCTAGTTAAAGAGAAGTTAGCAAGTCAATTCGCGTAAATAGTCTAAGAGGACCATAAGATAGACGCAAAGATGCAGGAGCATACCAATCAAGAAAAGTACCCAAGCAAGACCAAAAAGGGTGATCAATGTCGCATAAAGTGTGACCAAAAATCCCAGGGCTAATAATGGTAATGTTAATTTTGAATGCCACACCATATGGGGTGGGAATGCACAACTCACGTTTTGAGACATATTGGCCGAAACCCTTCATTGCCCGCTTGAACTTCGAACGGCGAGAGTGCAGCATATGACGAACATGATCGTTTAGTTCAGCAAAATCCTCACGAGTCCAGCCATCCAATTCTTGTCCTTCGGGCAGAACAGCATATCGCGGCCCAGCCAGCACGGATGACATGCTGGAAAATGGCTGCAGTTGTGCCAGTGTAGGTCTTTCTTGAGATTTATTTTCATCAGAGGTTTCTATCTCTCCCTCATCTGTCGCTTCATCTGTCGGGGTCCCCTGTTCTTCATCGCGCGGCGGACGAGAAATTGTGTAAGTGGGCATTCGGTTGACCCAACCACCAAGGTTAGGAATGAACAAGGAGTTCTGGACGTTGGTCAGAGTCGATAGAGCGGAGACTTCTGGGTCTATATTTGTTTAATCAGTGGATTGTTACGAGCAGTCCGGAGGAAGAAATAATGCCTACCAATGACATCCAGGACATCGACGACATGAGACCCATATTCACCAGGTCCCTTCTGCTGGGTCACTGGGAGACCCGGAGAAGCGCCGGTCACTGTAGAGGCTCGATTACGAGTGAATGGCCGCAGTGCGGCCTGACTCGTGCGACGAAGCCGGCTACGGCTGCCCGGCCGTTGTAAAGCGGCAGGAGGTACATCGAGAGCCTCGGCGGCTAGATCATCCATAGTTTCGTTTTGTTGGGTGTTCGCCTCGCCTTGTGGTTGTGTAGTGCGCACAGCCGGGCTTTGGGTGGACGTACCTTCTGCCACAGTAGACATGCGCATCGGCGTTGACGTCCGTGATAAGACATCCGGGGACGTCGCCCATCGCCCTGGTCGCGGTTCCGAGCTGCTGCGCCGACGGCCAGTCACTTGCGATTCATCCTCTTCCTCGACGGGTGATTTCACGGAGACCTCTCGTTGGAGTGGGGGCAACGCTGTGGGTGCTTCAGGAGCTGCCTGTTGGGAATTGCTTGTTTCGAGCGAAGACGACGAGTTCAGACGCGTCAAACGAATACTCGGTCGACGTTGTCGATTTGAGGGACCATAAGACCGTTGGTTCTGGCCCTGGGCTTGAGCCTGGGGAGAGGGCTGTAAAACCGTCAGCGCCGGCCTTGAAGACGATGCACCGGTGCCCGGATCGGGGGGAGTCCCCTGGGCATTCGAGCCCTCTCCGAAATCGATAGGATCCATCGGGGTTGGGAGGAATCTGGATCGAAAAAGGGGGGGTTGGGTTTGGGAGAGTATTGTTTATCGCAGAAGCCGAAAAGATCCCCTACGGAGAAGAAACGCGATGAGAAGCCCAACACCCCCTTAGACCTTGGAGAAAATGAACACAAGCCGCCACAGAATGAGGTTTTCTCTTTTCGGGTCTGGAACGGAGGCCCGATGTAGTTGGACCCCGGAGGTGGAGCGGGCTGAGTCAGCGCCTAAATCTTGTTTTGGCTGTGACGATGCCTGGTGGAGCAAGGAGGAATCTGTGCCAGTGGCGCCTCTTAAAAGAGATATCGATCGTCTGATCCGGTTGGTCGCTGTCGATCCTTTCGTAATGGGCTGCATGATGGAGGTTAGATGAGAAAGTAGCGAGATCTCATGGCAGACAATACACACGATAAAAACCACGGGTAAGAGTGCACTGTACCATAGTTACTCCGTACAGAAGATTAGAAACAAATAGAGTGTGCGGAAGCTTTGGCTCCCGGCCCCACGCTCGTCCAATGTGCACCGATGGCCTTGTATTCCAACGAGGGACTAGAAATTATTCTGGAAATTTTGTAGCCTATACCATGCATGCCAGGGTGGTGCTCAGTCTGCTACAGCGGAGAAAGTCGGAGTACATTGAGAGAAAAAAAAGTGATGTCAACTTGAAAGCTTGGCGTTTGCATATTAGCCAAGTGGGAGGAAACTAAAATTGCCTGTAGTTGAGAATAGATAGCCTAAGAGGTTGCATGTAAAGATTCATTCATATCTAGGCTACCAAGTGAAGGAAAAGCCTAGAAATAAAACAAAGTACAAACCTCCAGACTCTAGATAGCCAACTTTGCTCAATTGGTCAGATATAACGGTCCACAAGACCTTCCAGGTTGTTTACTGATCGTTCTTTGACGTGGGTTTCCTAGGTATCGCACTATGTCTTTGTATTGTGATCAAACTAGGTATGAATGATTGTAACAGACTGCTTGCAAACGGACATTATCAGGACTCCTAATGTTGTGGGTTTAAATATCCTGCTCCACCTTCTACAGCGTGACAACTTGGATCCCATAACGAAACTATCCAACTGCTGAACACGTACGTTGAGAAAGACATCTTTCAAGGTTGGAGCTAGTGGAGTTTGAACAAAGTCTAATACAAACAAACAGTCGAGAGTTTAAGGACGTATATTAGAAGTACAAGAAGCGCAAGGAGGTAGCAGCAAGGGTAGGAGGGTCACGAGGTGCTTGGTTACCTTCTACTATCTCCGCCACACCAACAGAATGAATTTCCCCGGTGGTGATTTTCGCTTATCTTCCAAAAAGCGAAAACGTCCACAAGTTGATTGCGATAATGAGATCCCGCCTGCTAAGCGAGTTCGCCACTCACTTTCATTAGAGTGTGACTCTGCACTGGAGTTGGTATCTCGAATGCCATTGCAAGGATCTACTAGCCCTAGACGAAGGCAAGCCCCTACCACACGGGTCCCCTGTCGAATTGATAGCTGGGGCTCGGTCGTTCCTATCTGCAAGTGGGATACTGACTTGCATAAGCCCCAAAAGAAGATAGAGCTGACCGACGCTATTTCAGATTCTCAGCTGGAACAAATGTTAGCAGATGGAGTTTTTTCACTTGAAGTTGATGACGATGAATGGAGGACTACGGGTATTCATGGACAATGCCAGAGAGCCCTAGTCCCTACTAGCAACGGAATAAGCGATGCTAGGTTAGAGCATATGCTAGCGCATGGGTATTTTGGATGACGAGAAGCGTGTGTTGGACTGTTTTCTCTATTTAGATCATGTCGATACTTGTATGCCTAGCGATAGATAAATGCCAGTGGCTGCATTTGAGATGTTCATTGTTCATTCTCTGGCGAGAATCGGAATCCGCCCTTGGGTACGGAGGATCCCGTAGTACAGTATAAGGGTCGATAAGAGTATGGCGGTGTGGTGGTGGGGACAGACTGACAGGTACTGGATTTTGACTCGTGGGGCTGCAAGACATAAATTGGCTGGCGGGGGCCCTTTTTGCTTATTCCTACCTTGCGCCAAGGCAGCGGCTGCAGGTATCTGGGTCGAGGATTCTGTCTTGTACTCTGGCAGGGAGAAAGGATTTGCGCAAGAATCGTCCACACCGTAACATTGCCTGAGAGCCCATTGCGTGGAGACCTGGGAGGCAAAGTGGGGGCTCAAGGACTTGGAACGATCGACCCTCAAAGTGGACCGCAGTGCTCAATTGGCGCAAGAGGTGTTGATGAGAGCTAAGTTGCGGATCAGTTTTGAAGGTCTCGCCTTAGTTCAGAACCAACTAAGGAGCTCGAGTAGTCTGGGGATGAGTATGAATGGTGCCATACGAAGGAGAGGGGCAAAATGATAAAGTCAAGCTCGGCAAAGGGAGCTTTGTTAGTGGGTGGCGGGAGGTCTCCAGCATGACATCAAATCACGAGCTCAGGAAGCTCCTGGTGTCGGGGTACCCGAGTTAGGGATGCTGGCCGGGAACTCTGGGGACCTGCGACCAACGGACGGGCCCGACTGCAGGCTCCAAGCCTCCAAGAGAGGTCCCCGGGAGAACCGCCTAGCAACCGCCCAGGGCGTCAGCCACTTAGGCCCAGAACCCGTCCCAACACGGCTAGCGCACACCGCCTCCTCCTTTCCTCCAAATTCACTCCCTTCCATGATCTCTCTTTCCTTTCCTTCCACAAGAGTCAACAACTGCCTTTGAATCCCGCAAACCATCTCTTCTTCCCCCCCTCCCCCCTTTTCAATCGGTATCTAGGGCACCAAGCTACCCTGCTCCTTCCCCACACCTCCCGTCAAGTTTTCCCGGCGAACAACAAACAACAATCCACCTTGTTTGTTTGACACACCTCGACCTTATCTCCTCAATCTCCGTTTGTGTCAACTCAATCAAAATGTCTGCCGATTCCGTTACCGAACAGCTGGGCGCGGCCACTCTCAACGATGCCCCCAACACCAACGGCACTGCTGCCGCCACTCAGGCCACTGATGCTGCCGCCGCCAGTGCTGATGAGGGGCGCCGCCTGTACATTGGAAACCTCGCGTACGCCACCACTGAGGAGGAACTCAAGGAGTTTTTCAAGTCTTACACCATGTAAGTAGCGTTGATTATCCTGGGAGATGAATTGGGGCTTGTTTCTCGAACGAAAGAAACTAGAGAGACCTAATCCAGACCAAAAACAATCAACACAACGGAGCTAACACTTGCCGCAGCGAGAGCACCTCGATCCCGGTGAACCCCCGCACCAACCGCCCTGTTGGATACGCCTTTGTTGATTTGGCTACCGCCGCTGAAGCTACTGCTGCCATCGAAGAGCTCTCTGGAAAGGAGATTCTCTCTCGTAAGGTGTCAGTCCAGCTGGCCCGCAAGCCGGAGCCTGCTGAGGCCAAGGAAGGTGCTGCCAGTGGTGGCGAGGGCGCCAGCGGCAACGAGGGCCGCAAGCGCGCCGGTGGACGAGGCCGTGGACGCGGTCGTGCTCGTGGCCGTGGCGGCCGTGCTGGACGTGGTCGTAACGTATGTCTTCCAACTCTCGTTGGGAATCCCCAACTTTTAAACGCAGTATTGACGGAAATTTCCCAGAACGCGGAGGATAAGGAAGCTCCCGAGGCCAATGCCGCCGAGACTGTTCCCCAGGATGAGACTACCAACAACGAGAACGAGCCTGTCAGCACCGATGCTGCTAAGCAGGCCAAGCCCCGCGCTGCTGCTCGCCCCCAGCAGAAGCAGCGTGGTCCTCCCGAGGATGGCATTCCTTCCAAGACCAAGGTCATGGTTGCCAATCTTCCTTACGACCTGACTGAGGATAAGGTACGTCTTGCTTCTCAATCGCTCAATTCATTTAAATTCAACGCGCTTACATTATCAGCAGCTCAAGGAGATCTTTGTTGACTACACTCCTGTCTCCGCCAAGGTCGCTCTCCGCCCTATCCCACGTTTTATGATTAAGAAGCTCCAGGCCCGTAACGAGCGCCGCAAGACCCGTGGTTTCGGATTTGTTACTCTGTCCACCGAGGAGCTCCAGGCCAAGGCTGTCTCTGAGATGAATGGAAAGGAAATTGACGGACGTACTATTGCTGTCAAGGTTGCCATCGACAGTCCTGGCAAGGAGGACGACGTTAATGACGCCGCTGACAAGTATGAAGCCACTGAGGCCCCTGCGGAGACCTCAGCTGAGGCTAACTCCGAGAAAGCTGAGGAAGCCGCGCCTGCTGCCGAGGCTGCTGCCACCGAGGCTTAAATGCCTTAACGAATTTTCCGATCGCAGATAGCTCGTCGATTTGGTTTGGAGGGTATGTGAGAGGGGGGATTATCTCAAGACCACCGTATGGATATGATACTAGTTGTCCCCTTTGGCCTTTTTAATGCCCAAGATTGGCTCTGGATTGATATCTTAACTTACTCGACAAGCGGATTGGGAGGCGAATCTGTGAGACACGGGTGTGATGATGACTTTCTTTTTTTTTAACGGACCTCATGGAACTCGACGTCCATGCTGGAGAGCCACCCTTGCTGATGTCTCCGTCCCTAACGACTTTTTTTTTTTGCCTTCTATACTGTATCTTAGCACCCATTTAACTCTGTGATGACGATCTGGCACCTATTGAACTAGTAAACGTAGCGCCCGTAGGCGACGGCTGGAGCTCCGCCTCAACCGCCCAAGTACCAACGCTTGGCACGATGACGCTGACTGGGCGACCCTTGCCGATCCTACCAACCAAAACATACACTCTGTCACGTCCACTGCCATTTTTACACTTGCGATCCTACAGCCAATTCGATTCTAGCGCTGTTCGACTCCACCGCTCTTTTATCTCGTTGCTACTCTCCATCCGAGAATAGGGGTTGGGCGCTAAATACACGAAGTACCAAGCCCGTTTGTGTCGTCCGCTCTTCAGCTCTCTATAGCGCCGCCCCCTCCAATTGTCCCAGTGCATTGTACAGAGGAAAGCTCATCATGTCTCGAATGTGGGAAGTTGATCCGGAAACAAAGACGAAGGTATGCCCGCCCATGCACCAAATTGGTGACGGCGAGATAAGGCATCTCGAAGACCAGATCACTGACATAGCCCACTTCTCCTACAGCTCGTCCAAATCTCCAAAACCAATGGGAACGACAAATGCTGCGACTGCGGCGCCCCATCACCTCAATGGGTATGACATGACATCCTTTCCCTTCACCGAAACCCCCGCGCAACAAACCCGACTCGAATCAAACAACTCGGCAAAGACACATATCACTAACGATGGCACTCCCTAGGCCTCTCCTAAGTTCGGCACATTCATCTGCCTTAACTGCGCAGGCACGCACCGCGGATTGGGCGTACACATCTCGTTCGTGCGTTCGATCACAATGGACGCTTTCAAGCACGCAGAGATCCAGCGCATGGAGCTGGGTGGCAACGAGCCCTGGAAGGCATTCTACGACGCACATACCGTGACCGTTTCCGAGGGCCGGACATTTGAAGACTCGACGATCAAGGAGCGCTATGAGGGCGACGCGGGCGAGGAGTGGAAGGAAAGGTTATCCTGTAAAGTTGAGGGCCGCGAGTATGTGCCTGGACAGGAGAAAAAGAACAACAACAACCCCTCGCGATCAAGTACGCCCATGAGCGGAGGAAGTGCGGCTGGTAATCTGGGTGGAGTGAGGACTGGATCGCCTGCGCCCTCGTCGATCAAGCGCACTGATAGTATGCGGTCTGGGGCGCCGACTAAGAAAGAGCAGAATGAGGCTTACTTTGCGAAGCTTGGTTCCGAGAATATCAATCGCTCCGAATCATTGCCCCCGTCGCAAGGTGGGAAATTCACCGGGTTTGGTGGTGGGATGCCACCGCCTAGTGCTGGGGATCGTCGTTCTTCGCCATTCGGCGGGTTTGGAGGTGGAGGCCCTGGGTTTGAGGATTTCCAGAAGGACCCGGTTGCTTCTATATCAAAGGGCTTTGGGTGGTTTGCGTCGGCTGTTGGGAAAAGTGCGAAGACTGTCAACGAGTCATATCTTCAGCCAACTGCCAAGCAGGTATGAAACCCGGGTGGATATCTTGACACATTGCTAAGGATGGCCCATGTCGTAACCTGTTGCATAATATTGGTGCTAACTATGTAATATAGCTGGCTGAGTCTGACTTTGCCGCCCAAGCCCGTATTCATGCTGCAACACTGGGTCAAAACCTCCAAACTGGTGCCAGGAGCGCCACCGACCAATTCACCCGGTTTGTCGAGGGAGAAGAACCCAGTGGAGGTCACTACTCACGTGTCGACCCTGAACGCAAAGATTTCTGGGACGACTTCTCATCTTTGGGCGCTCAAGACCAACCCGGTGGCCATCGCCGCAGTGGTTCTCGGTCCGATGTGATTGGCACCGCTGCTATGCGAAAGGGCCCCGCGTCAAGCTCGTTACAGAACTCATCAACTCCTGCGTCTGGTGAGACTGCTCCGACTGGATTAGATAAAGGGGAGACTACTACATCTTCTACGGCAAAGGGGAAGGAGGATTGGGGTGATGACTGGTAGTATATACACGATTGAGTTCATTTCTGTGGTTCATGATGGAGGTTTTGGCCCTGGATGGTGCCATGACTTGATTTATATATGCCTTCCAAGGTTGTGTTTTTGTTGACTCCTTGCCTCATATATACCTTGCTTGTGGAATGAAGATCTCCCTATATCCAGGTTAAGAACCTTGGAAGTGTTTTTGTCGAGTTCTTTTGCATTGGTTACCCTCACGGAGACTTGAATAAGGCTGCTCAGACGGGACTTCTAGAAATATGATTACATGAAAATCAAGGGGCTGTACATGATGTATTTGACACGAGGAATAGATAGAATACATGAGGATGATAAATGTGTTCTAATAGTACAGAATATAGAGTACATTCTTTAAAAGCCGCCTCGCAGCTCGGACAGAACGGCCTTTTGTCTTGGCGCGGACATGTTCTCGAACCGATCAACACTCATCACAAAAGTGCCACGGCCCGCAGTCAAGCTGCGTAGATGCTTCAAGTACCCAACCATCTCCTTGAGGGGTACCTTAGCAGTGATTGTGCGCTGGGTAGAAGCCGATGCTGGTACTTCCACGCCGACAGAGGAAGACTCGAATGGATCGGGAGGGGCGTACACACGCTTAGGGTCGATTGGAGGTATTGGTTCTTCGATTGCGATGGATCCTGCTGCTTCTGTCGCTGAAACGGGGATCTCTTCATCCAGTGAAAGAATATGCCCACCTCGAGACGATGAGATATCATGAACAACAGGGCCCAAGCTTGCTTCGTCAACACTGATGATGACATTCATGACGGGCTCCATCATAACTGTGCCATTGCCGGAAAGTAGATCTTGAAGCGCTGCAACAGTAGCCTGGCGAGCTGCAGATGAGAGGGCGGAAGTGGTGGTATCACTGCCGAACAGATGTTCAGTTGGGTTGATGGTAAGGGTGACTCTGGTGTTATGCATAGGAAATGTGAACTGAGGACCACGAGCCAGTGCCGCCAAAGCACCATTTTGTAGTGCAGCACGAAGTGCAGCTGCATCCATGTTTGGTGGTAAAGCGGACCCCATCTCCTCTTCGCCCAAGTCGCCACTCTCAACTTGCAAGCCCGGGGCACGAATGATAATCTGGTTACCGTCAACGGCCTCTGCAGAGATTGTATGTTCATCTGCTAGGTCTGAGGCCTCTTCATCGCTAATCGGCTCGACTATGGCGGTACACCCGGCTTTGCCTCGGCGACCAGCGATTTCCTTGTCAAATATCTTGGTGATGGCGGTAGACGCGCCCAGGCCGGCTTCTCTATACCCGATTTCGATACGACCCATTGATGCCTTGGCCTTTAGGTCGTTAATGAGACGATCACGAGCAATCTCAAGATGCAGTTCGCCCATGCCACTGAGCAGTGTTTGGCCCGACTCCTCATCCACGCTGACGTGTAAACTAGGATCCTCTCGGAGGAGGAATGAAAGTGACTCCTGCATCCGCTTCTCCTCGCTGAGGCTGTCTGGTTCGACGCTTGTGAAGAATACTGGCGGAGGAACATCAATTGGGCGTAGCTGCAGGCTGGTCAAAGGCTCGGGGGGGGTCGCTTTGTTTCCGGCGTAAGTCACAAGGGTATCACCAGTTCGGGCATGCTTGAGGCCCACGACTACACCAATGTGGCCTGCAGGGATTGAGTCCACCTCCACGGCATCATTGGCATACATCTTCAACAAACGTGGTGCACGTTCAGATAAGTGTAGATTTGTATTAAACAGCAGGCTGTTGCGATCAAGAGAGCCAGAATAAACTCGAACGTAAACCAAGATACCTCGCTTAGCATCATTGACGACTTTGAAAGCTAAAGCACAACCGTGGAGTTTCGCAATAGCTTCTTTCGGATCAGCATGTGCGGCAGCCTTCTTTTTCTTCTTCCCCTTGGCCGGTGCGGCGGCCTTCTCGCTGTGGTCGACTATAAGATCTCCTGAAAGTAATCGACGCAGACCCCCTTTCACACCACCAATACTAACTTCAGGGTCTGGAGCTTCAGGTGGACTGGGAAGCAAATTAACCACCGCATCAAGTAATGGTTGAACACCCATGTTTCGGAAACTCGCGCCCGCAAAGAGTGGGACTATTCGCGAGGTAGGATCGAGAACACATCGTCGAAGACTGTCGACTATATCTGTTGGCGAAACAGCCAGATGGTCTTCATCACACTCGAAGAACCTTTCCACGATAGTTTCATCCTGCTCACTGAGGAGTTCAACAAGGGCAACTCGTGCTCGTCGAAGCTCCTGTGCGAGAGCTGGCTCCTCGGAGTCAAGTTGTTGAAGATCTGACATCTTGACTGTGCGACCATCTTCTCCTTCTTTCCACCTTAGCCCCTGAAGATGGACTGCATCAGCGACGCCGACGAAGGCTCCATCCCCTCCTTGGAACCATGGGATCTGGCAGACTGCTGGATAAACAGCTAATCTAGAGCTGACCTCCCGAACAGTGCGACCAAATGCAGCCCCATCACGGTCTAATTTATTCACATAGATAACTCGTGGAATTCGGTAAGTGCTCGCTTGGTGCCAAACCTTCTCGGTCTGTGCCTCGACACCAGCAACCCCATCTAGGATACAGACTGCGCCATCGAGGATACGCAGAGAACGCATAACCTCAAATGTGAAATCCGCATGACCAGGAGTATCAATAAGGTTAATTGTATGAGAAGTTGCAGATTTCGGTAAAGACGGGCCGTCTGGATTCGATTGGGCCTCAGTTCCCTCAGGTGGCCAATGAAAAGTAATGGCAGCCGATTGGATTGTGATGCCCCGGGCTCGCTCTGCAGGCAGGAAGTCGGTGACCGTCGAGCCTTCATCCACGTCGCCAATGCGTCGAGTAAACCCGCTATAGAATAGCATGCGCTCGGTTGTGGTTGTTTTGCCTGCATCGATGTGTGCGATGATTCCAATGTTACGCGTTCTGTCCAAATGAGCCTCTTGCCATCTTGAAAGAGTCCTCGAGAAGCATCGGGCGTGATTGAGCTTCAGCTGTAAATGTGGGCTGCATGGATGAGTTTTGATAGGTCTGGCTTGTATCCTATACAGATGGCCCAGCGAACGCGTTCCCGACTGGGGGAGTCGCATTATTGGGGCCATGGCCATTGCCACAATGTATCGTCCAGTCACCGATAAGAAACAGACAAAGTCATGTAGGTAGCTCCATCAAGCGCGTTGTATCTTGGCAGCTCGACACCTCGAAGTTCGAGGAGGAAAAACCACCCGGGGCTGGGGCGGGCTTGGCATTTCTTCCGATACGTAACCTGCATCACTGGATTCTACCCTCGTCCACGCCTCCTGTCACTTTGAGTCGTCTACTCCTATTTGTCTTTCACTCGCAGCAAGCTTCCTTGCTATGCGATTCTAGTGCAGTGATTGTTGCTCTGCCCATGCCCGAGGTACGCAATTGCGAGTTGGAGCTATCTGGCCGCTACTGTGGGGGGTGATCCTCATTATTACGGACGCCTACTAATTACTAGCAGCTTCCCGCCCCTTCAATCCCCGTGAGCACACTCCTTGCATCCAATACCGATAACCATGGACTACTCCGCCATTACCAATGATCCCGACCACCCTGCAGGCGCTGACCCTTGGGGATCTCCCCGCCCTGACCGAACCACGTTCCCCACCTCCGTCACCAGCGACGTTCCGTCATCACCTTTGCCTGGCAGCGAACAGCCAGCGGAGGGCGCGGATGGAAACAATGGACAGCAACAGTCCCCCGATCTGTCTGCACAGCTCCAGAATGCCCAATTAGACGACCCCAATCAGGGAGCAGCACCGGCGCAGCAAACGTCCTCGGCAGAACAGCAGCGGTCACAGCAGCCCGCACGTTACCAAACTGGAGTCAGGCAACCGGCACAGCAACCAAACCCGCAGCAGCAACAACCACGTCCAGCATATAGGATCCAGGCAAAGATTACTGGCCTTGAGAGGACTGGCAAGAAGGACCCTATCCTTCGCTTCGATGTTCATGTGGGTCGACCCAAGGATGGGGGCAATGCGCCTATATAAGAGCCAAGTCCAAGATGGAATTCAAAGCTGACGACTGCATGTATCCAGACCAATATCCTCAAGTTTCGCACAACTCAATACCGCGATGTTCGTCGAACCCATTCCGAGTTCGTCAAACTTGCCGACCATTTGATTTCAGCCAACCCTGAAGCCCTCGTGCCCGCCGTTCCACCCCCAGTAACGCCCGCTGGTGCAGGAACAGATGAAGATGAAATTCGGGTCAAGTCCTCAATGCAGCGCTGGTTAAACATTGTACTCGGCAATGAAGCTCTCATTCAAGATCCCGAGGTGGTCTTGTTTGTGGAGAGTGACTTCGGCTATAGCCCTGTGGTCCGCTTGAAGCAGCCAGCTACGGGTGTGCGCCGTAAGATGTTGAAGCAATTTGCTCCTCCTCCAGACGATACCCCCGAGCTGCAGGCTGCCCGCCCGATGGTCAAGCTATTTTATCTAGGAACAATGGATGCTAGCCACAAGGTCGATCGTGTTGTGAAGGGCCGTCGTGGTATGCGCCTGTATACTTTTTGCGGGAATCTGAATTGTTGCTAATCTATACTAGGTCTTGGAATTGCAGAGTCCGATTTTGGCGTCAAACTAGGTCAAATGCATGTTCAGGAAACACACCCGGGACTAAGCTTGGCATACCGAAAACTGGGCAAGGTCGTTCAGACAGTAGGTGATTATCACGCTATTCAAGCTACAGCGGAGGCTACGACACTTGAAGAGCCATTGAGTTACCACTCCGCAGACGCACTCATCGTGAAGGAAACTTTAACCAATCGCCATATTCTGCTGCGAGAACTTCTCCAGGCTCAGCAAAGCGCTCAAAGCAAGCGTGCAGCAGCAGACCGCTTGAAGGTGAGCTCGTCAGTGCGGACCGACAAGGTGGATGAGGCTATAAATGCTCTCGAGGAGGCACAGAGCCAAGAAGAATACTTGGCCAAACGCACTCAGCGCGTCACGAACAACTTGCTCCAAGAGAAACGTCGCTGGTTTGACCGAACGACTGCAAACGTCTTATTCAGTCTGCGTGAATACACACTGCGCCAAATCGAAGCTGAGCGACGAACCTTAGCCACTCTCGAGAGTGTTCGTCCGGATATCCGAGCCATTGATTCCTCTGGCGGTCTTAGTCGTCTGGGTCGCGAGGCACATCCTGCCGTGCGTCGTGCCAACGCGTCGTCAAGTCAAGGGCCCAAGGGAGATGCCTGGAGCGGTGTTCCTCGCCGTATCGACAGCGCGGGTCGCAGCATGAGTGGTAGCTTTACGGGCCCTGTGAACGAAGAAGAGGAAGAAGAGAATAAGCAAGGATCTGGCTCGGGTCGTTTGCGGTCCACTAGTCAAGTGGACTCGATCGCAGAGGATGATGATGATCGCCTGGACGCACGCAACGCTGCGAGCCGACTGGCTACTAGCACCTTCTAATCCGGATGCTCTTTTATTGAATCTGTACATGTAGCCTCGACATGACGCCTTGATTTCCGTTACTTGCCTTTTATAATGCATCTCCTATGTTATTCGTTTGCATTCTTCAGCCCAATTTTATGACCTACCGAAATGTGTATGCAAACTTGGCCTACAAGCACTAGCAAAATATACCTTCATATTGATCAAAATGTGTTTCCGACGGATCCTTGGCCCGATGCCCTTCATGGGCTCATTCATATAGATCTCACGCCAAGGTGCAATCGGCAGAACGCAAAGTCATAAAAGAGCATTGGGGTAGTCCCTTTATCCATTACCTTGAAGGAGCAATTGAGCTCTGGGATTCTCAAAAAGGTTCTCTCCACTTGCGAATGACGTCGCCCCCCACTTTTATTCTCGGCCCGGGTTTACGGAATGAGTCGTTGATTTATAATTCCTCAACCCCGATTCTCTTAATACGCATTCAAACCCCGAGCCAATTTCTCTGTCTTTTTGACGCAGTTCAATCTTAAATCTCAGTGTTGAAATTGTACCGCAGCATGACTCCAAAAGCCTTCATGTGAGTGTTTTGAGGCAAGAATTCATGCTATATTTATCTGATCCTTCTGATAGTACTGGCGCAACAGGCTACATTGGGGGCGATGGCCTCTATGTAATTGCCGCCGCTCATCCTGATTGGCAGCTTACTGCCTTGGTTCGAAGCAAGGAGAAAGCTGCTCAGCTTACTGCCAAACATCCGCAAGTTCGTGTGGTGCTCGGAGATCTCGATTCCTCGGAAATAATCGAGGAAGAGGTCAAGAATGCGGATATTCTCTTCCGTACGGAATCTTATCCCCCAAAAAATCATGTAGAATTTTCAAATAGTGACTAACTCTCTCAGACTTTGCTGATTGCGACCATGTCGCTGCTGCTCAGGCTATCGCCAAAGGTGCTCAGCATCACACCCCCGAGCATCCTCTATGGATAATCCATACATCGGGAACAGGTATTCTGACTGTGGAAGACCAGCGCGCTCATACATATGGAATTGAGCGGCCTAAGGAATACAATGATTGGGATGGAGTCAACGAACTTGTCAATCTCCCGGCAGATGCCTTCCACCGGAATGTAGACGAGATAATCATTGGCATCGGAAGACAAACCCCTTCTAGCGTCCATACTGCCGTTGTCTGCCCACCCGCTATCTACGGGATTGGTCGTGGGACTGGAAATACTAAAAGCTTCCAGGCTTATATGCTTAGCGCTGCTGTTCTCAAGCGGGGCAAGGGCTTCTTGGTGGGCAAGGGAGAAAATATATGGCACCAAGTTCATGTCCAGGATTTGAGCAATGTGTACCTCGCACTGGGCGACGCCGCAGCAAAAAATGGTGGTAAAGCTACATGGAACGACGAGGGCTACTACTTCGCCGAGAACGGATCATTTGTATGGGGCGATATCCAACGCGCAGTTGCCCAGGCAGCGTTCGACCGCAAATACATAGCGTCTCCTGAAGTCGAATCACTGGACGATGCTCAAATCACTGAAATCTTGCCCGCTGGAGTATACGCGTGGGGCTCTAACTCTAGGGGCCATGCAATTCGGGCTCGTAAATTATTTGGGTGGGAACCTAAACAGCCCAAGTTGATCGATCTTATACCTGAGATCGTCACTCTTGAAGCCAAGCAACTTGGTTTGTGATTCGCCAGGATACGCTTAAACATCTGATGGTCAGTGAGGTTGATTCCGAACAAATTGAATGTCTTGAAAATTGAAACCTATGATAAAGCAGTAGTGGCCTAATCTCGTAAATCTGGCCTTCCTAATAGCTGTAGTAGTCCTTTGGTCGCGACTCCACATGGGGTTTGTTATAAATATTTTATGAGAAAGAACAAGCTGCTTGAAATTCAAATTGTGAATAAGACAAAAGCAATATTCGCGACTAGTAAGAATGAAGCTTCGTTGAGGCAAGGATGAGGTGGTCTTTGTATACTTCCAAGTTTAGCGCATGTGGATCCGATTCTGGTGCCTGAGGCATCCAAGACTAGTCCTCTGAAGCTTCACTGCCGTCGCTTCTTGTCCATTTCCATCATCGATCACCGCGCTGTGTACCCCTGCGCTCCGGATGAAGTGCTTTGCTAGTATGTATATGAACTTCTCTGCTACCTTATCTTCGTCGTCTTCTCAAACCTCCCTTTCCCATTCCAATTGCTGAGCTAAAGAACCATCTCGTCACTGCTACAGAACCACATGCACAGCAACCTTCTATCATCCAAGCTCACTGTCTCGGCCCTCTGTGTCTGATCCTGCCATTCAAAAGCTATGGCGCCCGGGCAGGGTGGCAAGAGGAAGCGCAGTGAACGTTCTTCCTGGTCTGGCGATCCGGCGAATGCAGACTCGCGACCTTCCCCCCATCGCCCCGGAACTCTAAACATGGCGTCGCATGGCGGTCACCATTCAAGCCCTCCACGAGAGCCCCATGATGGGCGCGATCGATCTCGTCGACCGAATCATCGCGGCAGCGGCGGTGGGCGCAATTCCCGCCGTGGCTCCTACGATCACCAACATTTTCCAGGCCCGCAACCTAGGGAGCAGGCCGCGATCTCTCCTTCTCCTTCCCAGCAAAAGGATAACCCCGAGATAACGCGCCCCAATGGTGAACCCGTACCATCGCAAGCAACACCATCTCCGGCACCAAACACCCCTACTGCGCCATCGCAACGTCAGCTTCCAACAGCCACTGAACCTGTTGCTCGCCCGCCCCCCGGTCCGCCTCCACCCTACGATCATGAGTACGTAACAGACGAAATAGTTCAAAATTGGTCGTCAACAGGAAAGAAGAGGCTTGTTGAGAATGGACGCAAGGCATGCGCGGAACAAGACATTACGGGGTTGTCCGCAGTGTACCAAGAACTGATTCGCTCTGCGATCTATGATCGTCTTCGACCGGCAGAAGCAGGAAGTACAATCAAGGAAATTATCGGGGACGAGACTGCGGTTGATGATGTGGACATGGAAGCTTCGGAGATCAAGCCGTCGAATTCTGATTTTGACACACGCTCTTTATTCCTGGATACGCTTTCCATTGTGACGGATACCGACACAACAAATCCTGCTCTCAAACCTCTGGTGTTTGCGACAGCGATATCACCAGATCTTATGCGACTCCAGCTCGAGACTCCGCTGCTACAATCTCTTGGCCTAGTTCGTGAGACTTTCACGCGCATGGGTATCCGAAAACAGACCAATTTGCTTTACCGCCAATCGAACTATAACCTGTTGCGCGAGGAATCTGAGGGATACTCAAAGCTTTTGACTGAGCTTTTTACGACCAGCAACAATGAGCCACCGACAAGCGAAGCTGTTGGGGAGACATTCGAAAGAGTGAAGGCCATGATTGGTGCATTTGACATGGATGTCGGTCGAGTCCTTGACGTAACCCTCGATGTTTTTGCCGCTGTCCTCGTTAAACAATTCCGATTTTTTGTCAAGCTACTTCGTGTCAGTTCTTGGTGGCCAAAGGAAGACACAAACATCGTTGATTGGAGGCGACGTGCCTCCGGCCTACCCAATTGGGCTCTTCCCGGATCAGCAGGATGGGCAACAACAGACGAGGAACGTATCGCTGCTAACGATGCCAATCACGAACACGACACTGCGTTTTGGGACCGAGTACGACATATTGGAATTCAGGCCTTCTTCGAGTTGGGACGCAAGCCACTCTCTGATGATGAAAAAGCCAAATTTGTACCAGAGGGCAACCTTCTCCCAGAAGAAGAAGATGCAACATGGGCATGGATCAAAGAAACTGGAACACTGCCACCAAGTGGCAATCGCGTCGCTGCACAGCTGCTCGGTTTCAAACTTCGATTCTATTCTTCAACAGCTCGTTCAAAGTCCGATTCCCTCCCAGACAACCTTATTTATCTCGCAGCTCTCCTCATAAAAGTAGGATTCATCTCCCTGCGTGATCTTTATGCTCATCTCTGGAGACCCGATGAGTCAATGGATGTGCTTAAAGACGAGAAAATGACTGAAAAGGCTGAAAGAGAACGAGCTGCCCGTCCTGGTGGTGGTGTGAATGCTCTCATGATGGCTGGTGCTTTGTCAGACGACACCCTCCCAGCACCTCGCATGCGTGAAGCGGACTCTCGCCTTGCAACCCCTTCAAAAGATCAGGACGGGGAAAAACAGTCCTCTGTGAAAGGCGAGGAAGGTTTGCCAGACCCATCTGATCAGAAGGTTCTGCTTCTGAAAAGTCTTTTGGCCATTGGTGCTATCCCAGAAGCTCTATTTGTTATCAGTAAATTCCCCTGGTTGATGGATGGCTATCCTGAACTCCCAGAATTCATTCATCGGATTCTTCACCACTCCTTATCCAAGGTCTATACTCCGCTACGCCCTCTAGCTTCGAAAGATGTGATTTCTACTGAACACCGAATACTCAGTTCTGACCAAGCTGGTGTGGCCAAAGGCCAGATCCGACTTGCACAGCAGCCCCCAAGACGAAGCCTTCGCTGGGCTCAGCTGGATAAGGAAGACACAGATGGCACCGACTACCGATTTTACTGGGAGGATTGGGCTGACAATATTCCTATCTGTCAGTCCGTTGACGATGTCTTCACTCTTTGTTCATCCTTCCTCAACCTCTCTGGCCACAAAATCGGGCAAGACGCGAGTCTTCTAACGAAGCTGGCTCGGATTGGAAAAGATAGTCTGACCAAAGACGTCTCCGAAGAAAATAAAAACAGATGGCGGGAACTCTGCAAACGTCTGCTGTTGCCTTCAGTGAGCCTAACCAATGCAAACCCTGGTGTTGTCAATGAGGTCTTCGATCTTATCAGCTTTTTCCCCCGCGATGTTCGATATAATATGTACGCCGAGTGGTATTCTGGTCAAACGTCTCGATTGCCCGAAATCAAATCTGCCTTTGACCAAGCGCGAGCTGAGACAAAGGATGTGCTCAAACGACTGAGTAAAACGAATGTTAAACCTATGGCTCGAGCTCTTGCTAAGATTGCGTATGCCAATCCTGGAATTGTTATCAATGTTGCAATCAGCCAAATCGAGTCCTACGAGAATCTTATCGAGGTTGTTGTCGAATGTGCACGGTATTTTACATACTTGGGTTACGACATCTTGACTTGGTCACTTATCAACTCACTTGGTCAAAAGGGAAGAAGTCGTGTTCAGGAGGGCGGTCTCCTCACTAGTCGGTGGTTGAATGCTCTCTCGACCTTTGCTGGTCGGACTTTCAAACGTTACTCTGTCATGGACCCGGCCCCGCTACTGCAATACGTCGTCGAACAACTTCGCCACAATAACTCCACTGATCTGATTGTTTTAGAACAAATCGTCAGTTCGATGGCTGGGATCATCACCGACAACAACTTTAATGACAATCAGATCCAAGCAATGGCGGGTGGGGAGCTTCTGCAATCGCAAACAATCCTACAGCTGCTGGATAAGCGTCATGAATCAACAATCACAGCAAAACGACTTATCAAGTCCTTGACTCATACTCGACTAGCCGGCCAGCTCCTGGTTGCAATTGCCCAGGAGCGATTAACTTGCGTCTTCAACGAATCATCAAGTGAATTAAAACTGCTTGGAAACATTTACGATGAGATTCACCGTATTCTCACCCAATATCTTGATCTTCTTCGCAGCAACCTCACAGTTGATGAGTTTGATTCTTTCGTACCTAATTTTGCATCTCTTGTTAAGGAATTTGGAATACAGCCCGAAGTCGCCTTCTGGATACGCCGAGTCAGCATCTCGCGACGAATCGCTGATGTTGAGCAGTCAAAGCAAGAAACCCAGACCACTGCTAAAGAAGCGCCCGTGAGCGAAACCAACGCAGCCCAGGCCGATCGTGACACGGAGATGGAAGCTGACGATGACGAGAAATCTATCAAGCCGGAGGAAGAGGCCGCCGAGCCCTCTATGGATGTCGATAAAGAAGAATCTCAACAAGTCCCCACAAGTCCCGGTCCACTTTCTGTGAACCCCGTGATGCAAGAGTTGATCGAGGATGTCAAGAATGTCTTGCCTGCCGAGACTTGGGACGTGGTCGGCGCTCATTTCTATGCCACTTTCTGGCAGCTCTCCCTCTACGATGTTCACATTCCCGGAAAGCCCTACGAGGATGAGATTGACCGACTAAAACGACGTGTCGCTACGATAAACAGCGACCGCTCAGATCTTAGTATGGCAGGCAGCCAGCGAAAAGAGCGCGAAAAGAAACAAATAAGTCAACTGCAAGAGCGCATCCTCGAAGAAAACAAAAATCACTTGAAGGCGTACGATCAAACTCGCAAGCGGCTGCAGAAAGAAAAAGACCAGTGGTTTGCAGGCATGCGGCGGAAACACGATGCTCTGAATACTTCTTTGTTGGAGCAATGTTTCATTCCTCGTCTCCTCCTGTCACCCATTGACGCTTTCTTCTCTTTCAAGATGCTCAAGCTACTTCACAGCTCTGGAACCCCCAACATTCGAACTGTCGGCTTGATTGACCAGCTGTTCCGGGAGCAAAGACTGTCTGCTCTCATCTTCCTTTGCACTTCTAAGGAGGCAGACAATCTTGGTCGGTTCTTGAATGAGATTTTACGGGATCTCAGTAGATGGCACGCTGATAAGAATGTTTATGAAAAAGAAGCTTTCGGTGCTAAAAGAGATCTTCCCGGGTTTGCGAAGACTGTGGATCCAGAGGGCGTGCCTATAATACTTCTGGAGTTTGAAGATTTCCGTCGCTTACTCTACAAGTGGCACAGACTCTTCTCCAACGCATTGAAGGCATGTCTCAGTGGAGGCGAATACATGCATATTCGGAATGGTATCAGTGTTCTGAAAGCTGTTGTCCAGCACTTCCCCGCTGTTAACTGGATTGGCCGTGACATGTTGAATTGTGTCAACCATCTCAGCAAAAATGATGAAAGAGACGATGTCAAGATTCCTGCCGCCTCTCTCATTGGAGACCTCAACAGGAGGGAGAAGAAGTGGATGCTTCCACAAGCATTTAATTTAGTGAAAGCTCAAGGAGATACTGGACCATCTAAGTCGGGCTCTCAAGGCCCGGGAACTCCCCAGTTAGGATCATCTATGCCTACAGCTTTGAATGGCGCCGCCAATGAATTCAGGCCTTCAACCGGAGAGTAAGTCTTTAGACGCCATATAATGCATACAACACTCGAACTGACAATCGACACTCAGCACTGCGGATTCTAACCTTGATGGAACTACCAAAATGGAAGTTGAGGATGGCGAGATCGAAGATGCTAAAATGGCTGAATCTCATCAAGCAAAGGATACTGATGCAACTAGCCCCTCTCGCGCTGAATCTACGTCCGAAGGAAATAACCCTACTGCAATTGATAGCAGTGCCGATACCGGGGACCGCCCAGTATCTGATCGTGGTCTGGAGCCCCCGACGCGTCCCAGGCCCGGATCTCGAACTCGGGATTCGGGGCGTCTCAATGACTCCTCGAAACGCCAGGAGGATCGCCCCAATCCACGTGCCCAAGCAAATCGTCCACGCCTCAGTGAAGGAAATAGACTCCCTCCACGTCCTGATCTGCTGAACAACGATGACAGACCGCGAGACAGGGTTTCTGATTTCAACCCTCGCACTCGCCATAGCAATTTAGACCATGCCCGCTCTTTCGAAGGACCTCTCGGTGGTGATTCTCGTGGCCGTGGCCGAATGAATGACCGCGAATTCCCCATGAGACCATTGCCTGATGATCCCATGCGCGGCCCTGCTTATCATGAAAACCGCCCGCCACGAGATCAGGATTGGCCTCAAGAACGAGCCGGGCGGAATCGTCCGTCGGAGCCTTTCCATGGTAGAGATGGGCCTGTTCGTGGAGAGGCGATGCGCTCAGAAAAGGAAGACCGTCGAAACTACCCTCGTCCTTTGTCCCCTCCTCGATCTGACCTTCCCAATCGCCCAGAACGTTTCCCCAATGACCGAAGATCGCTGGGCTTACCGCAGCCGCCTCGTCCTGACGAGTTTCCCCGGGGTCCTCGCAATCCAGGTGGAGATTCAAGGGATTCTGTGGCAACTGCAGACATGGAGCATGGTCGTTTACGCCCACCTGAAACTCCATCTGACATCCCATCTGGCCCACGAAACAGAAACAACAACCGCGGCGGGCGTAACCTCCCCAGTGCACCAGTTGCCCCTGGGTCTAGCAATGCTACCAAACTCCCAAGCCCTGAACGTCAAATGCCAACAGGTCCTGGCCGAAAGGCTGGTCGTGGCGGTCCTGATTCGTCTCCTGCCCCTCAAACACCTGCTGGTGCTGAACCCCCAGGTATTCACCCTGATCGGCTCAAGCACATCATTACCGACTCTCCTTCCCAAAAACCGCCACCAAATGCGATGACACCTCCTTCTGGCCCTCGCGGTGGACCAGGCAATCAACAAACCCCTCGTGGATCTCGTGGCGACCGCAATCGCGGTGGTGGTGATAAACGATTTTCTGGCCTCAATGACATGCTTCTACAAAACAAACCTAATGAATCGCCAACCACTGCCACCCCACCAGCGCGAGGCCGGGGATCTAATAAACCACCTCCGAATGCACCGGAAGCTTCTCCGCAATCGTCGAACCGTCCTCCCACTGGACCAAGTGCTTCGCAAGACGACCCCCAATCCCGAAACCGTAGTAATGCGCGAGGCGGGGATCTGATCGATGACGCAGGTCCGAACGAAAATCGACGTGGAGGCCGCAATAACGACCGTGATCGTGATCGTGAACGCAAAGGCGATGAATCAGCCAATGTCGGCGGCAGTAATCGACGTGAAGATCGCCGCGACCGAGATCGCAACCGCCGTAGCGATGTTGGTGGTGGTGGTGGCGGAGAAGGCAGCGGACCCCGAGAAGAAAAAGGCCGAGACCGAGATCGTCATGGTGAATCTCGTGAGAACCAGCGTAGGAATCCAGGATCGCGGGAGGAAATGCGACGTCGAGATCGTCGCGAGCGCGACGACGGGGCACCCGAGTCTGGTGCGCCTAACTCGAGCGCCAACACCAATGAGAACGAGAGTCGAAATCGGCCATCTTCGTCTATGGGCGCTCCTCCTCCACCGCCGCCGCCTCCTAATCCTCCACCCTTGCCCAACGAGGAGAATGGACGCCGATGGAATTCTGGTGGAGACCGGAATAATCGATCCGAGAACCGAGATCGTGAACGAGAAAGGCGTGGTGATCGAGGCCGCGATCGTGACCACCAACGCGATGGAAACAATCGTTCTGGTCATCGCAAGAGAGGACCTCCCAATCAAGAAGACAATGCGGGTGGAGAAGGAGGCTCGCGTGGACATCGCATGGGAGGAGACAACAAACGGCCCCGCCGAGGGCAGTGAGTGATATATTTGACTTAGCTGGCTTTTATGGACAAGCACTTTGAGTTGTTGTGAGATATTGCGATTGACAAGCCGTGGATTTGGCTTTTTCACCCATGGATTCCCTTTTTCATTTTACTTTTACTTCATTTCCCTTGTGTTTATTGCAAATTGCATCCTCGGCGTTGGGGATCAATCTACTCTGTACTTTTCCGCCTTTCTCCATATTGCTGAATATCAATCAATTCATGTTAACTCATAGAATACGTCTGCAGATATGTCGTGATTTTGATTGTAGATTGTCATTCATTTCCCACCATTACCATGTCCAAAGATCGCGCGGAAAGTCTTTGGGGCAATAATATGGGGTATTTCAAGGTCAAAAGTTATATGTGGTTGTTCTAAATTATCTATGCAATCGATCCAATTGGCGCCGGAAGGCAAAGCAAATACGGACACAGGAGTTACTATCGGGGAATCCTTGATTGTGTAATGTTTATGGCTTATTATGGCAATAAAATAGACCACACTATAATTCGTCTCATCTCAAGTTTCCTATCTGATGCATGACACAACATCTGTTACGTTACCCCTGGGTCTGAGTTGATATGATTGAGATTCTCACCATGACGGGTTTCTGCACTAGCATGCTATAGAAAATATGGCTTACCTTGAACTCTTGTTTTTCCGAGAGATTATCATGCTGAGCTAAAGTGTGTTTTGAGAAACAGGAACGGCCTGACAATGATGACGCTATCTCCAAGGAGGCAACCAGGTTGTAGTCAATAACGAACCCGCAAAGGGATAAGCCAGGTCGAAACTTAGAAGCCTATCACCATCAGGAAAATAAGTTAGAAAACACGTTACAGAACATTCAAATAATGTTTTATTGATATAGGAATCATAAAATGCTCGAAAATGGGTGAGAGTAGGTATTTTGATTTTACCAGGCTTTGTATGTATGGCTACCAAGTCTCTTGTTTGTAGCGTCCGACTTTCTCCATCGCGATGAGATACTCTTCGGCTTGTGTCCTCGTGTACGGCTGACCGGCCAGAGGAGCACCACCATTCTGGAAAGCCTCGATCAAAGCCTCACGTACGGCTTGAGGCATTTTACCAGATGAGCCACAAATGTACACCGAGCCTTGCGCGTCGTGCAAAGCACGAAAGAAGAGTGGGAAATTCTGGCGAATTACATCCTGAACATAATTCTTTTGCTGCTGGTCCCTTGAAAAAGCAGTGAGCACCTGCAGTGGTATCAGTTCCCTCAACAAATCCCAGTCTTCCTCAAAAAAGAAATCAGCAGAGCGGTTGCGTCCGCCGTACAGAAGAATCGTATCACCAACTGGAGCTTTTACACCCGGGTTCTGTTCACGATAAGCCTGTACCAGTGCAGCTTTCTCCCATATCATCGAGCGGAGTGGTGCTATACCTGTACCCGGTCCAATAAGCACAGTTGAACCAGTAAGCTGCTGAATTGATGAGTTGAGACCACCTGGCTGCACCTGAATGCGGAGGGTGCTCCCAGTCTGGAGAGTAGATAAGTATTTGGTACAGACACCCTCCCGGATTCTCTTGATCACCGTCTGGTATTTGACGATTGCGATGAGGAGTTCGAATTGAGTCTTGCCATCGGCAGTTTGTTTCTTTGCCCCTCCGCTAGCAATGCTGAATTGCCGGGCACGAATCGCCGGGAAAACGGACACTGCATGTTCCCATGGGATCTTAACTGTGTCAAATTCATGCAATACTTCCAGAATACTCCTCCGCGGGCGAGACGTGTAGTCCCACAACTCGTCTAAATATTCCGGGTTTGTAAATTCTAAAAGACGTTCTTTATGCATCTCGTCATTTGTATAGTGAGCAATTGTGGAGAAAAAAGACCTTCGCGGGATAGCTTTGAGATCAAGATAATCAGTCAGGAGAGAACGAAGGGTGAGATTTGGATATGAGTCGAGACCAGGAATAGGGGAAAGGGACGGGGTATTCCCAATTTGAACGAGAGATATGGGAGAATCTGCAACACTGTTCCAGTCCATCAGGTCGAGAAGTATTTGTACATCCCGTGGTGATGTCTTCGGTGTGATCGCAATCATGTCACCCGGCGCATACGAGACAGATTCTGAAATAGTCAATGTGACTCTTCGGACATCTTGCCAATGATTCTCCGGAGTAATCCGTCGATTTTCAGTCAAAGTACCCAGAAATGTTTCTGGTAACGGTCGAGCGTCATTGTCCAAATGCCCCAAGCCAGCTTCGTTATTTCGCGAATTTAAAGATCCATTCATGTTTCTCTCCAGAGCATGCCCGTCTCTTTCTTTCAACCGAAGTGCCCATTTGCGCGGAAGCTGAACATCGTCTGGAATTGGATGCTGTCCGTGAGGCAAAGGATGTCGGTCAAGTAGGTTTTTTCGGAAATCTGTCATCCACGGTATGAAAGTACCTTCCAGTCTTGATGACTTGGTCAATTGACGGTCTTGGACATTAGATAGGGTTTTGAGATATAATTGACTTACCCTTCAGGATGTTGTTGATCTGCTTCACCAGTCGGGTAGATCTCATTACCCCCCAGCTGTACCAACCGTTTGTGAAGCTTCCGTATCGCCCAATTGAATCTGGAGCAATCAGCAAAAGGCGTTCCCACTCCCAGATCCAAGTCAGGAACTTACTTGGGATAAGAACTATCCCCCAGGCCAAACGCCGCAAAGTTTACCCCTGCTAGATATGTAGGTGGTAATTTCCTGAGGAGTAGTGACTTCCAAAACTTCCGCGCATTCGCTGGTAGATCGCCTTGGCCAGTTGTTGACACCACGAATATGATTAATGTGAATGACGACAGAGTGTCCTAGACAGTGAATATGTCAGAAGAGGCGCGCCATTATAAAAAGGACTCGATCAATTGTCCTCACCGGTCGCGATTGGTTCAGTTCTGCAACGTGCGTCACAAAGCGCAATCTCTCCGTCAAAGTCCCGAGTTCTTCAGCAACCTCTTGGGCATTTCCCGTCTCGGAGCCATAGAGGATGAGTACCGACCGCATGGGGTCGGCGCTCTGGGAGCTCATATCTGCCTGAGGAGTGTTGTGTCGAGTTGAATGATCTCCCAGGGTCCCGCGGTAGAATCTCTTTTTATGCCGCGGGGTGTCCTCGCGGGCCGATCTCGCTGGTTAACGTCATCAAAGCAGCCGCCCGGCTTTATCGCTATAGATAGGTAGATCAAAGCTTATTGTGCATTATCTGATCAAACTACGACTATTTAGAGACTCGTTTTTGAGTCGAATTTTTGCGGAAGATTCATAGCCAAGTACGTTGCAGACCGTGCAATCATATTCATCCGAGATAGTAAATGATATCAAATGGGCCTGATATCCGTTTCACCAACGCCCAAAAATATAAAAAGAATGTGGCGCCGAGAAATGAAATGGGAAAAAGGAAATGAAAAAGGGTATCTTAGATCGGCACCTCAGTAAGTGTCCTCATCACCGCCGCCACCATCATCGTCTCCGAAATCCTCGTCGCCGCCGTCGAAGTATTGTTCTGCGTTATAGTCCCCGCCCATGTCGTCCTCATCATCTTCGAAATCGTCGTCGACAACCTCCTCCTCCTCGTCCTCCTCGGCATCCAAAATCTCACCACCTTCCGCCTCTTCCTCGGGGCCAGAGTCTTCATCGCCCTCGCCTCCGCCGCGTTCCTTCGTCGCGTTTTCCACAGCTTGATCTTCATCATCTTCAAACCCACGCTTGCCAGCTCGAGATGACTGGGGCTTGTAACCATCCACTAGATTCATGTCGGGGCGGAATTCGGGCTGAATAATGGTCCATGAGTCGCGCGGGAAGTATCGCATAACTGCACCTTGATATTAGCTACGAAGCCCCAACTCGAAGACCGCAAAAGGATTGACTCTGACTCACCCCACTCGCGCTCATTTGGGTCGATCTTGGGCATAGTGCGACGCTTCTTTTGATAGCGACTGGAGAACGAGGGCATGCCATTGAAAGGATCGAAGTTTGCGCGAGCGGCAGTGCCTTTCTTGGCTGAGGTAGAGGTCACATCGAGGACAGAGAAGAAGGGACCTTCACGCAGACGCTCGCGGAAGTGTCGACTCCAGTCTACTTGGCTTTGTTCTTGCGGACTGGGTTTGCGGGCGAAGGGTACGACATAAGCCTGGGCATGGGTTAATCTCGTGTGAATTTGCATCGTGGCCGTGGCATGACTGGTGGATTATAGAACGCAGCAGATAGGGGAAAAGACATAAGGGGGAAGCAAGAGAGAGAGGCTCAGATGTGAGGCCATTAGACTCACTGGATAGAGGGGAGTAGGAGCGCCATCAGCTTCACCACCACCACCACCTTCGGTGTCCCAGGACATGTCCGCCCCGGGAAAATTCCTCCCCTTTTTAAATCGTGACATTGTCAATTAAATCAGAATTTTAGTTCTCCAACACAAATTATAGTATGTACTAGGGCGAGAGCTTCATGGCGCCATGTTCCTTGAAGCCGGCAAAAAAAAAGAGTCAATGGAGGAGAGCTCGAAAACTCCGCTCTGACCGCCCGGCCATGGAATCTGGCGAATCGGGAAGGAACTCTCGATCGCTGCTTCCCCGCGCGATAAGAGTGCCGATCGCAAGTGCGTGCATTTACCAATATAAATCATGGCAATTGGCAATTGCAGCAGCTATACTGGCTTGTACATAAGGTCAAAGTGCATGGTGAGCTGGGCGCTTGGGAACGTTGAATTCACATACTTTTGTACATTGATGCTTTTGATCCTATTCATCTTTAAACAGGAAAACTCTTTCTTCTCTTGAAGTGAATAGAATGTGACAAGTGGTGGCAGAGTATTTATTTGTTTAAATGCTTTTACGTCGAAGGATTGATAGCGATTTTTCTGGAAGACACTTGAATGGTCACCTCGGTTAGCTTGGAGCAAATATTAGAGGTATGAGGAGGCACTACTCAGTCATAGATGAAGCTACGATATTTTTTTACATGCTCTGCCCCTTCTCATTGCGTTTGGCAGTCGAGTCGCGCCAAAGCGAGAAGATACTAATTCACTGGGTGGCGAGCATACCATTTATGTCAGGGAAAAATGGAAGTTGGACATGGACAAGTGGGCTATACACCATACTGATTTCAAACGAGATAGACATGCCCCTTTTGTGTCTTGCAATTTATTTCCAGAGCTATTACTTTGGTAACTTCCAATGGTATTTCATAACCCAACAGTTTCTACTTGGCTTGTTCCTTGTTGCACCGGTCCTAGAGGTCCATCATTCACCCGCTGTCGCAATGTCCGCAGAATGTCTTCGAATGCATCCATCTGGCTTCCATTCTCACGAAGCTTGTTATACAGAGCCACAAGAACGTCATGTTTTGCAGTCGCAACTTTCCAGACAGCATTTTGAGAATCTCCTGCACCACCACCGACAAATTCTCCATAGGAACGCGGGGGCTTAAACAGATATGGGAGAAGAATGGTGAGGGCTGGCGGGGTGAGAACCGCCCAAGCTCCTGTTAGAGGAAGAAGCCCACTGCTACCAGGGGAAAGCTGCCCTACACTTTCTTCAGATGGCAACTGAAACCGCGATGATCCACTTGGAACATGCGATGCAGGGGGCAGAGGCTGCCAATTAGCAACGACGATGGCCTTCATGAAGTCGATTGCAGCCAATGCAGCGTCCTTCATTATTAGGATATCAGCAGTGGCCACAACGTCTGACCAAAATTTGTCGTTGTGGTTGAAATAGGTAAAGTACAAGATTCGTGCAGCCGCTGCTTCATGATGCCAATCCGTTGGAGTTTGACCTGATGTATTGAGATCCATAGAGTCTGAAAGATCGGCATGTTCTGGCCCTCTGAAGACTTTCCCAAGCAATCTGAAGGCCTCCTCATTTGGTGGATTTGTTGGGATCGACAAGAGCGGGTTACCACCATGTTTACCAGCTTCCACCAGAAGCACTCGTGGGAGGGAAGCTAGAACAGCCAAATGACCCGTGGGGACTTCGGCATGAGCCCACTGCATCGAAGGGATTGCCAAGGCTCGGGAAATTCGTGAAGTTATACCGTCTAGTAGAGTTGATGGGTTTCCCAGTAAGTGATTTGGATAAGAGCTTGCATACCTTGCAACGTAGGCCATGGTTGGACCAGAAAGGTAGATTGCGTCCACTGGATCAAGCTTGGAATCATCGAGATAATATTCAAGTACTTTCGAGTGAATCTTTTCCGATATTAAGAAGTCCAATGCCGGTGACGAGAATGTTGATGCAGATGCCACATAGGTCCGCGCAGCGAGGCCAGGAGCATCAATTTCAAGCAAGTCACGATAGAAGTTCAGAAGCGTCATGTGCATCAATACATCACTAACATCAACCATGACAGAGGCGGCAAAATGGAGAAGGCTGTTGCTCTTGTACATTTTTTCGACATCTGGGACTTGGGGGTTGGATATGATGTCCCAACGCAGGGCCCCTGCTCTTACAAGGAAACCTGTTAGTCTTCCTTGGGCCACAGTACGTTCGCGTTTGGACAGATCCCCAGGCGCTCCATTCTGCAAACTGCACAGTCCAAACAGGAGACCATACACAGATTTATCGGTAAAGACTCTGCGCCACACCAGACCTTGTCCTCCTAGTGTTTCGCTGGCTTGGTCATGATCGCCATTTTCGAGTGGACTAGCCAAATCTACCTCCAAAAGCGCCCATAGGGTATCAAGCGCTGCCTGTGCGACAGATGTGGAGGTTGTAGATAACCAGAGCTCAACAAGGGATGTTATCAACCCATAATCTCCTGCAACTATGGCTGCATCACTGGGTGTTTTCCCGGCCTTTGCGAGTAACGATAGGGCGAGAAGGTTGATAGGCTCAGATGGCGCTTTAAAGCCTGCAATAAAGTCGACAGGGGGTTGGACAGATCGTAGGTCTGCAAAGCTCAGGTATGTTGTAGCTTTAATCGCAAGGGTGGTGAGGGGAGTTGGGTCTTGTTGGAGCACAGGTAGAAGTGCTGATACCAGCGATAAGATTGTAGCGGGGACCACTAGCGCTGTGTTTTCGACAAGCTGGAGCTTTAGGCGGTCGACCAGGGTGGTATCAAGGGCCTTTGAAGGGTCTTCTTGAATCTCAATCAGATGCGCCTTCAGTGCATCGAAAGAAGAAGGAATGGCCATGGCGTTGGAGGTGTAAGCAAGAAGGCAAGATGGATATATCATGGTGGGGAAGCTATCAACACCGGAGCCTCAGGCTGGCGGCAGCAAACAGGCCAAACACCCGCGACCTCTCGAACATCTACATGCGCCTTCTCCAACTTTCCTCATCACACCCCAAGCAATGATGGATCAGACCCAGTCTCTTTTATCTCAAAAGTCTTCAGACTCGGGACTGCACATCCAGCTTCATCCCTTGGTTCTACTCTCAATCTCCGACCATGTCACCCGTCATGCCGCCCGCCAACAGCAAGGTCCAATCATCGGGGTTCTTCTAGGCCAGCAGAATGGGCGTGAGATCACGCTGGAGCATATATTCGAATGTCCGATTACTGAGTCCAATGGAGAGGTTCTATTGCCAGTGGCATGGTTTGAAGAGCGAGTGAAACAATGTTAGCATCCCCATGTCATCCCCGCACTGAACTCCGCTGGAGATGTCCGCATCTAACCCTCCCCAGTCAAGGATGTCCACAAGGACCCTCCTCTCGATATTGTCGGGTGGTGGTCCACAGCACCTCCAAGTGGCCCCAATGCCTCCCACCTACCTCTCCAGCAACAAATCCTCCATGACTACAACGAGTCCGCTGTATTCCTTGCATTCCATCCCTCACAAATTTATTCGACCGAATCGCACGCTTCTAAGCTTCCATTAACAATATACGAGAGTGTGCTTGAGGGTGAAAATTCTGGTGACGCATCAAAAGACATGCAGATTGATAGCGAAGAGCCAAAATTAAGCATTCGTTTCAGAGAGCTTCCATACTCCGTGGAGACCGGCGAGGCAGAGATGATCGGCGTCGATACGATCGCAAAGAGTTCTCTCACTGCTTCCTGGACTGAACCAACTCCAAAGAACCAAAACGAAAAGCAAGCAAGCGACAGCAAACTGAAGGGGCAGACAAAGCAGCAAGCTGAATTATCACACGAGGAAGAAGAGTGTATGTGACCCGGGCTGCATAAATTCCTTGTCCCATCTAACATCGAAACCAGTAATTGGAAACCTCAACACCCGTCTTAATGCTATCCGCACACTCGAATCCCGCATTTCACTACTCAAGTCCTACGTATCCAGCATCTCAGGACCAGATGCTGGTAACAGTAACTCCGCTACGACATTATCACACCCCATCCTCCGCAGCATTAATTCTCTCCTCTCGCATCTCTCGATACTCACACCCTCCGAACAACCCGACTTCTCCACGGAAGTCCTCTCTCAGAACAACGATGTTCTGCTCGCCTCTGTCTTGGGCCAAATGGGCGAGAACATAAAGGCCGTGCGCGAGCTTGGCCGCAACTCTGCCGTTGTCCAATCAGCGCGCCAAGCTTCTACTTCACGTAAGAACCCCAGTGCCATGGGCTCGCGATTCGAGGAAGAGCTCTTTGCAGACCATCTCCGACAAGGTGATGTGTCCGGCATGTACTCTTGAGCTTGGGAGTAATCACAGATGGCAATAGCTTGCCCGAGTGTGAAAGTTAATACCTACTTGACCCTTGATGGGAATCATCAAATGATATCCATCTTCATGACGATGAGTCGTACACATGGGTTTTGATCCTTTGTTTTACTGGCATTTACAGCCTACGTCTGCTCCACGATGTACAACGAGATTACGAAATGCAACCCTCCCATACGTAACCCAAACTTGTAATGAACGTAATTGAATTCCTTAGTCATAATATGCTACTTTTCATGACACGCATGATTGAATATTTGTAATATGTGACAAGTTGAAACAAGAAGTCCGGCTCATCGTCGTAGAGGACTTTGCGCCATGAGAATGAAGGGGGAAAGGACATGCCAAATAAATTTTGGCGGGTATTCATATCCATTAAAGTCAAAGGACGCAGCAAAAGCTCATGGGTAGCGTAGAGGGAGGAAAAGACAAAAAGCAACCCAATGTCCCATATCATATATGATGCGGTGCAAGGACGAAGGACGCTAAAATCAAGAAATGTTTGAACATTATACGCAAGACTGTTCATAATGATTATGGATGGTGATGACTTTCAGGATATGGCGGAGGAGGTTGATATGGATCCGGTATGGTCATCGTAGGCTCAGGGATAGGCATGGGTACTTGCTCTCGAAGCGGGGCATTATCCGGATAGGGATTTTGGGAATAAGGCATTTCGAGGGCACCATGAGGCTCGAAAGGCGGGAGATGTGGTGGCGCGGGGTCATAGAAAGATGGCTCGCTGTGTTGCTGCTGATAATAGCGACCTCCGCCGCCATGGAGGAAATCATCCGAGTCTTCTCCGTAAGGTGTAGTGCCCAAATGCGATGTCTCCGGATTGGACTGCGCATTTTGCAACAACACAGCATCTTCTTCATCTGGCGCTACACCATAGCGACCCCCGCTCATGGCAGCCGAAGCGCCCTGATAAGCTGTTCCTTGGTTTTCGAGAGAGCCATCGGGGCTTTGGAGGCCGATTGTATCGCTTTGTCTTTGGTAACTGATATCATTTGTACGGTGCTTGCGGCCAACAGCTAGCCAGCGTGCACTGCGTCCAATGGCCTTGAATAGATCCAGAGGGTTCATCGCGTCCACAAGTGCTTTCATACCCCATTTACCACCCTCGTAGGATCCTTTACCGGCCCCGTAGAAGTCAGTAACTTCGTTTCCTGGGCTGGCAATTTCATAGGGTTTCCAGGAGAACGCCCAAATATGTAAAATGGAGAAGATAAACATTTCAATGTTGATCAGCAACTCTCCAATGCCGTATTTGAGGTCGTTCATGGCGATTTGTTCCGTCGCGTGAATAGCGCCACCTGAGACCAGAAGACTGATCAAAGTCTAATTTGACCTCGTTAGAATGATATTTCACATACTTTGGGGGTCATGGAAATCTTACAGTTTGCCAAAAGGACAAGAAAATGACCAATTTGATAGAAAGAATCTTCAAAAACGGCCGGTGCTCCGCGATGTCGTCTTTGATCTGGTAATAAAATTGAATCAAGCAGTACATTGCCACTGTGACACTAGCAGATTCGATTGCAAGAACCTGTCCAAGGTTAGCCCGGTTCCGTTTGATCGTCAGAAAGCTAGGAACCTACCCAAATATGGGCAAAAGCAGGGCTCAGCGACTCTTCACAATATCTTCCACCTGCTTGCGACGCGACAGCAACAATCGTCATCAGCACGCGCATCACGCAGTACTGGAAGACACCCGACCAGACGACCTGACGAAATCGATAAGTCAGCTTCGCATCCAAAACATGTATTCCACTGAGTCGGTCTCACATTAAACCAGGTTAAGCCACTTCGCGGACTTCGCCACGCTCCCCGGTGTCCAAAGCAACATTTCCAGTTTTGAAACCAAGGCAGAGGCCAAACCCACTGTTTGGGTGTTATGCCTCGGAAATAATCCTTCTGGCTATGTAGATCCGGGGCGATATAGGCGCACATGAGAGAGAAGAAAGAGGCAATCGCGAACGCTTCGTAACAGTCGCCAATGACTTCGAAATAGACGGAGTCATGGTAGAAGAGGATACTGAGCCATGAGACAACGGAGTAGATCGGTACCATCCATAGGATACGAATGATACTACGAAAAGAGGAAGGGGTCAGTCAGTCACTAAATCGCGTGCGGCGTCTAGGGTCGTGATGGCGAGAGGAAAAGGTACTCACTGCCGTTGCTGAATGGGTTTACTATAGTGCCTTGCATGACCCACGATCAAGAACAGGGAGATGGCGCAAGCTAGCAAGCCACAGACGCCGCTCACGATGAGGGCCATCTCGTGGAAAGTAATGCCGCCATCCCAAAGATCCTTCTCGGAGACTGTTGGACGTTAGCATCACTAACGCACCATCGTGGATTGAACGTACTCTTCTCATTTTCCTCGGTGGTGTTACACACTGTCCAGCCCATTCTGGCTGGTGTGCGACAAGGCGCGACAACAGGAGGGAGCGGCGAAAGGGGGAAGTAGGCGGTCCTGATGTTTTTTTTCTGCCCAGGTTTATCTTATCTGGACCAGGGGCGTTAGGGTTCGTCTTCAACGAGACGCGAAGTTGGGGGTGATGGGGAAAGTGAAGGTCCGAGTGGCTTATGCAAAAGCCCCAAAAGAGCCACTAGCCACGTTCTGCGGATCGAAGCCTTGCGATCCAGGGATTTTTTAAAATTGGCGTTGGGGCTTAACGGGGTGGCTGGGCCTATTTTTGGCAACGGCGGTTTTCCTCCACCACCAACCACGATCGACGCTGCATAAATTAGCCACGCCGTATGGAGCAGTGGCGCTGCCCACGGTTTGTTTGCTTCTGGGGACTGCTGTTTCGGCGATCTCATGGAACTACTTGTGCAACAAATTGAAACAGGGGCTGTTACCAAAAAGCCCCCTAAACCATAAAGCCTTGGCATCTGCACGGTCTTCACTTTGTAGTTTCATTTGTAATAGAAATTAGGACCATGGATCCCTTATTCCTTTATTGAGGCTCTTACAGATTGTAGCGACCTTTGAGAGATCTTGGTATTTGCGGAAGTTTTCTATAACTCCATGCAAGGCAGTCAATTTGTTCTACCATGTGATGACCCAGTTAAGTAGAAGGTAAAGTAAATAATTGTGCGGGTTCAAATAGTCTGGGCTTCTTGCTTAGATAGAAGAAGAAGGGCAAAAAAAAAAAAAAAAAAAAAA
>KZ119349.1:76035-97002 GCA_002153405.1 Mycosphaerella populi pn0402
AAAAAAAAAAAAAAAAAAAAAGCTAGTTAACAGTTAGTCAGGTTACATGCGTTCTTCCAATACTCAAATTCCGTCCAAAAGCTCAGTCCTGCTTGTTCTTTGCAAATCGACCAGTAAAGTGTCGGATCTTCTTGCCCCAGAAGTAGACAGGCAGACCTAAAACTCCCAGTGAAGCCGTGAGCGCTCCAAAAATACCAAAAGCACCGTCATATCCGCTGTGAGCGATAAAACTAGTAGTACCATAGCTCGTACCAAAAGAAATAAACCCCCGGAAGGCACAGATG
This sequence comes from Mycosphaerella populi pn0402, assembly GCA_002153405.1. Taxonomy (NCBI): domain Eukaryota; kingdom Fungi; phylum Ascomycota; class Dothideomycetes; order Mycosphaerellales; family Mycosphaerellaceae; genus Mycosphaerella; species Mycosphaerella populi. The sequence goes on from KZ119349.1 coordinate 76,320, forward strand.
ATAACAAGAAGGGGCCCATGACGTGCTGGGTAGCTGTCTAGAAGGTATGTCATAGTTGCGATATTTATACCGATAAAGCAGAAATAGTAAGCTGCCACCCCCCAGGCATATACAAACCAGTGATACTGGGATGGAAAAGAGCCACCTTGCCCATATAGAACAGAGGTGAATGTCCCGACCAGAATAGGGATGAACATAGGGAGGAGTCGCGTTTCTGGCTCGTGTATACCATTGTTGCGTCTAGCAAACCATTTGATCAGAGCGTCTGAACCCATCCCAAGAATGGGAAAGAATACCAGTGCCACCACTATTTGACCACAGTTCACGTAGCTTGTACTCGAATCGGGCCAATTGTAGGGCGGACTAGTCAGAATTGTGGCATATGTTGTCCCAATGGCAATGTTGACTCCAATACTTAACCCATTTATACAAAGCGCCCAGAAGACGTTTGGGAAAAAGAGCAATTCGATAGTTTGCTGTCGAAGAAATCAGTTCATGTACTACATAACTGTAGAGACTGGTGTAAACGTACCTTGAGGACATTGAAAGCTTCTGGCCAATCTGGCTTATGAATCCACAATCGTAGATCTGATTTCCAAGTCCTCGGGCTGTAATTGATGAAATCCAAAGGCGGCTTCACCTTACAGACGTTTGTTTGTAACTTCGCAGAATCCCCAGCCTCGAGGCCCAAGTCTGCGGAGCTGGCCTCTTGGAACTCCTGAAGATTTCGCTCATATTTGGTTTCTGGGAGCCATATGAAGGCAGTGATAAATTGAAGACACGCCAGTCCAGCTCCTAGCCAATACCACCCTTGTGGTGTGATGGCTGCGGCAATTGGGCTTGCAAAAAGGACATAGACGGTAGTTAAGAGAACCTGAATGCTTTGCTGCGTCATTAAACTTTTGCCTCTCTCATGAAGGAAGAAAAGCTCCTAGGGTTATTGCTTAGCTTTGCTCTCGTATAGGGCAAATGCGAGCGTACTTGGGTGATCATTGGAACAAGAGCCTCGCTTTGTCCTGCACATAGTCCTAGTATCATGCGAGCAGCGAGATGCCATTCGTATGTTCTTGCAACAGCACAAAGGACTGCCCCGACAATAAGAATCATTGTGCTTCCCAGAATAACAATTCGACGACCGACGGCGATGGCCAGTGGCATTCCGATAAGATTTCCTATTCCCCTAATATGAATCAGTGACAGTAAACACCAGATCAAAGCTGGGTAATGGTTACATGAACAGTGTCGGGTAAGTCATCAACTCTGAGATGTCGGCGTAGTCCTTCCCTGCAGCGGCATATTCAGGTACGTAAAAGGTTATAAGACCACCAAATCCAGAGACTAGAGAAACACCCAAGCAGGAAACTACACAAGCAGTTGACTATCAGAGATATGCTGCTGCATCTGGGGTGTCAAGACTTACAGGTGGAGACGACGACCAGTATAACCCATTTTTGCCACAAGGCCATGTTCAACGGATCTACAAATATTAGCAGAATCATGATACACAGATGATAATCTCTTCATACCCTGTGGATCAGTCGTCGGTGTCGGGATATAGACAATCGAATCCTCGGTCAACTTGACAGTTCCCATCACATTGTCATTCTTCTTAATGTCTTTCAGATCATCTTCGACAAACTCAATCTGCTGGTCCATGACCTGGTCGTCTTTCCTAGCACCAGTATTACCCATGATGTGCCATAAACCTTTTCGGTAATGAATGATGGACTCGAAAGTAACTGAGAGACAACAACAGCTAAATAGTAATATTTCACACCAGGACTACACATAGGCCAAAGCAAGTATCCTTAGCACCCTTGCTCCCCCCACACTCCAGACAATGTGGCTAGCACTCTCGGCAACAAGAGCCCTGGACAAGCGGACCACTTGAGCAATCCATGCCGAGGGTATACCCATGCTTTCTACCCTATACCAAGCTGAGCAATCTTTGCAGTACTAGTTTCAGCACGGTTGCAGTAGTCCCCACCTCTCCGGATTTTCCCCACGGGCCCATTTACAATAACCACGTTTCCCCCACACTACAGGTACCGAGCGGGGGATTGGCGTATCACAGATCACAAATTACCAATGCTGAAGAAAGGCAGGCGATCAAATCAGCGGCCTCGCTTTTCTCATTGCTCCCTACTGAAAGCTCCTATCCAAATCTTATAGAATTTTGATCTTGAATATTCAAAGTATTAAGGAAAGATGAAGATAAAACCAGAAACTGTCCATGCGTAGTATTCAAATTATCTTTGCCTACTATTTAACCTAACCCCTAGTATGCTTTCACTCCGGCTAGCCTGAGGACTGTGTCTGTTATTTCAGGCTTCTCAAATGGTTCACTGCGATCCTTTGGACAGACTTCGCCATTACGCATAGGCTTCTCTTTAGCAGGACGAATGTTACTACGTCTATATTAGCACAAATGCCACGATCTGATACAGCAGTTGGGGTCCTACCAGTGTGGCCAATGAGTAGTTCCAATGAAGTTCTCAAAGCATTCTTTCTTCAGCTCCAAAGCTTCCTCCGTAGCGAACCGGCGAGGTGTCATGCAGATGTACTGAACATTCCGAATTTGGTTTCCCTCGGGGAGACAGGCGTAATGCATAGTTCTGGAGTCCCACAGAACAAAATCACCAGGCTCCATATTCACTTTAATCATCTCACAGCCATGTTCCTCAAACCATGCAACATCCTTTTCACTGAAGAGGAAAAGATCCATGTACTTGAGCTCTGGTGGGGGAGCATCTTCATGATCGTAAGATTCCCGCTTGTGTGCGAAGAATTCATTGAAAAGTCTAGCTGATCCTTTCATGAGCATTAGACCACCATCTTTTGGACCATTAGGCGAATAGTTTAACAGGCCTTGGACTGCTTGCATCCTTTTATATCTGTCAGCTAAGTTCCACACACGGTACTTTTAAGCTCACCCTTTACGATCTGGATTCTGATCACAGTGTGGCCAGGGACTCCAGTTAAGGTCCTTGCGTCGAGGCAATGAAATATTCATTCCATCAAACGAGCAAAGAAGCTCATTAGTCTCCCAAAGCTTTTCGAAGATATCGATGACAGCAGGCTCAGATCGAGCTTCCCAAGACATCCTCTCATGGGGTGAACCATACGCGAAGTACATCCTAGAATATGCAAAAGTCAGCTAACGAATTCATTTATCCAGGGTTCAATACCCACCCTCCCTTGAAGCTGACTGGAAGATGCTCTGCAGTCCAAGTTCTTTCATCATTTTCATCGAATCCCAGTTCGAAATTATGCAGCCACTGGATTTGCTTCTTGCGGTAGTACTCAGCCCGCTCAGGGCTAATGACATTCTTGATCAAGACGCAGCCATTTCTGTGAAACTCATCGCGCCAGTCGCCATGGTGGCGTGGTACAAAGTTTACCAAGTCTGGGCTCTCATTCAGAGCATTACCCTGGTCAATAGCAGATGGTTCAACCTGTGTAGACGACATTGTAGATAGCTGTAACTTGAATCTTAACTGAAATGGTCAGTAACTGATTCGAATAAAAGACTTTTCCTGAGCGAGCAAGAAATCACTTTTTATCGTACCACTTGATCGATAGGAAATTGCAACTTGCGATTGAAGATTACTACTTCGTCCCCCACCCCCACTTGTCGTTCAAAACAGCATAACTGTTTACCGCTTTGACCTCGTCCACGCTCCGAAACGTCAAGTTATAAGCCAGCAACATGCATCGCCGCTTCTCCATGTTCTCAGTTTGCGGGGTAATGACCCATTTCCACCAAGCCGACCGGGATCGTCCATCGGAATGTGGAGGTGGGCGAGGGCTTGACGCGCAGCCGGAGAAAGAAGACGATTGGAACAGTGTCCGGTTGAGATCTTGGTTTCCTGGAATTTAGGTAATTCTAGGTAGTATAAATACCGAGGCCAAAATAGCAGCACAAGGCATCGTAAGCCCCTTGTCAAATCATATCAGCCTTCTGCCGCATTTACCAATGCCACCTCCACTCCAATCAGCCTATAAGCGCATTGCGCAGCCCAAAGTGGGTGAAAACGGCTATCAACCACTCCAGGCGGGCAAATCTGAAGTCCTTCCAAAGGGCTGGAATGATCACAATGCAAAGGCGTTGGTTAGCGATATCCGTATCGACCACGATGTGGAGATTGTGGTTCGCGACGGTGTGCGTCTGTACGCAGATGTATACAGACCTGCTGATGCAGATGAAAAGGTCCCCGCGGTCCTGAGTTGGTCATTCTATGGAAAGAAGTACAGTGCTTTAGACATGCTGCCTATGTGTGTCTGGAACTGCTGTGTCCCGCGATCTGATCTGAGTGGACTTGAAAAGTTCGAGGGACTTGACCCCCAGACTTGGTGTCCACGCGGATATGCCATTGTGAGTGTTGACACGCGAGGTGCAGGACACAGTGATGGACAAATCACGGTCATGGGCACACAAGATGCAGAGGATGGATATGATGTGGTCGAAGCAATTGCACGCATGGACTGGTGCAATGGTAGTGTCGGCATGGCCGGCAATTCAGCTCTTGCTATCTCACAATGGTTTATTGCAGCTCAACAACCACCTTCACTCAAGGCAATTGCACCATGGGAAGGTTCTAGTGATATTTACCGCGACCAATTCTGCCGTGGCGGTTGGTTCTCCATGAGCAACTTTGATCTTATTGCCAATGCAATCGTACGCGGGCATGAGAATTCAGGTCTCGAGGATTTTGAAGAGATGTACCGCCGCTCTAATGTCTCCAATGCCTTCTGGGAGGATAAAGGTGCTGATCTTACCCGTGTGAAATGTCCTGCATTTATTCGAGGCTCAGATGTCAGTTCTATACACACTATGGGCTCGATCCGAGGCTATCTTCAGCTGCCACATGAGAATAAGTGGATCCAATGGGGTAGTAAGCAGGAATGGTATGAGCTTTACAGTGTTCCTGAGTCAATTGAGGAGCTCACTTTGTTCTTTGATCGGTATCTCAAGGGAAAGAACAACGATTGGGAGAAGACACCAAAAGTCCGATGGTCTGCGCTGCAATTTGGAGACCGGGAAGCTATCGACGATATTGTACTAGAGGACTTCCCACCTCCGAGTACTGAATATCGTGAGCTGTTCCTAGCAGATGGGAAACAACTTTTGAATTCTCCACCCTCGACGAGTCAGCAAATATCTTACAACTCCGAGAATCGACACAGTGTGGCCGAATTCAACTATACATTTGAAAAACCAACCCGCCTAATCGGATTGCCAAAGGCAGTTCTGTATGTCTCTTGTCAAGATCACGATGACTTCACAGTTTTCGTAATTCTACGCAAAAAAGACCGAGATGGAAATGATCTGGCACATTTGAACTTCCCTTTCAAAGCGACTCCTGTGAAGTCCATTAATGAGATCTCAGAAGCAGAACAAGCTAGCTTGAACCTACATCTGGGATCAGTTGGTATTTTGCGGGCATCTCACAGGGAAATTGACGAATCAAGAAGTCTTCATCCCCAATTCCCTTTCCATCCTCACACCCAACAACAAAAAGTCCCACCGGGAACGATTGTGAAGCTTGAGATCGGTATCTGGGCAATGGGTGTAGACTTCGATCAAGGCGAGTCTATCAGCGTCAAGGTATGTGCATCTTTGAATTTAATTCCTATTGACGTGATTTCTAATATGCACAGGTGGGTGGACAATATCCCAGCATTGCCGAATACAAGTCTTTCTCTAGACCGAGGCCAGAGCATGAACTCAACAAGGGGTCACACGTCATTCATTGTAGCAAAGAATATCCTAGCTCTGTCATTCTGCCATTTGTCTAGAATAGTTCGAAATAAAGTCAAGTTTCCTCGCCTAAATTATCAGGGCCAGGGTTTGATGTTGAGATCTCCGCTCCAGGGGGCATAGACCTAGCAGCCAGCCGTTTCTCTTATTTTCTCCTACATCTCCAGATAGCTTCATTTATCATTATCATTATTCATGCATTCAATTTAATATTCTCCCCTCTAGAGCCTCCATAATTTAAGTCAGGCACTGTTCAGTGCTATTTAATCAACGGTGTTGCGTAGACAAAAGTCCAGGGGTACGACGACGCAGCTTATCCGATTACGAATTGAAAACATCTCATTATTGTGTTGTATTCCTAGTCATACAATTCTGCCATCTATCGTACAGATTTCACCATTCTTGATGGTAGAAATTTTACTTGGTTTCCTTTTGTTTTCGTACCTTCAAAATCATTTTGTGCACTCAGAAGCCACGGCCACGGCGGTTGCCTCCGGGGCGCCCACCGCGTCCACCGCGTCCTCCGCGCTGGGGATAAGGCCGTGCTCCAGGCCCATATTCAGGCCCAATATCGACGAAATGATCGTCCTCCTCAAAGGTGATTCGGCGTCTCTCGTCTCCTCCGCGGCGCGGAACTGGTCCATTTTTCAGTAGCTCGTCGAACTGATCCAAGCGCTTATCCGCCACAGCTCTAGGGACGCGAAGGTAGTATAGCTTGGGCTTTGTAGTTGTTGATTCGAACAGTTCGTCGAGAGGCTTGAAGCCTTGACCAGGCTGGGAGGGGGGTTTTGGGTCTGCGTGAGCAGTTGAAAAGCTGCCACGGGGGCCCAATGGCGGTGTTCGGTTGAATCCGGGCTCGCGTGGACGAGATGGGGTAGGCCGATTCATGCCCACTTCGGCCAGTACAGCTGTAACTCCTTCGTCCCCATTGCGCTGATATTGGATCTCCCAACGAGCTGGTGGACCCGCTCGACCTTTTGATGCTTCCTCAGTATCGATCCATTCTGTGACTTTCTCATCCGGGATGAAATCAACCCGAAGAGCTTTACGATTCCGCTCGTTTGGCCAGGTTGTTCCGTGGAGATTTGAGCGAACACGAGTTGCAGTGCCAACATCACTAAATTTGACAAAGCAGTGTGTTTTGATAGCATCAAGGAAAAATTCCCGTACAACTTCTGGGTCTGGTTTGGTATCCACAGGGGCCGCAAGACTAGTCAAATGGGTCCGAAGAGCAGCAGGTTGCAAGGGCCGCATGAGTCCATCAATGTAGAGCGCAGCTGTTGCGAGGTGTTGAGCAGGCTCTACTTCGACATCATGCATTACAATGTCCTGTGTGGGAGGAGGTATAGTTGGAGTAACCAGGGCTCGAAAGCGTGCATCCTTTGCCGGTGTTGGTGGTTCATCTCTCCGTGTCTGTGACGTCGCATCTTCATGTTTGATGGAACCTTCCTTTTCAGTCTGAAGCGATTCGAGAGGCTGCTCGTCCTCCGCACGCGATTTCTTGTTTGCAATTGCCTCGGGTGTCGGGATTGGGCTTTGGCTGCGGCGCTTCCGTTTGCGCCTATCTTCTAATGCTTCTTCAACAGGGAGGGGAGTAGACAATTCGGTGTTGGCCTCCGAAGTCTGGATCCCTTGTAAATCACCAGCCTTTGAAGATGCTGCCCTTGATTCAACAGTAGCATGCTCTGGTGTTTGCTCTATAGCCTCCGCAGGGACTGTAGCGGGCTCCTCGGCAGTACTCTGGGTCTCGATAACGTCCTGATCATGATCACCCGGCTTCTCGGTGGGTTCTGTTTGTTCCTTTTCTCTATTTTCTTTGATTATTTGTTGATCTTCGGTGTGGGAGGTTGGCGAGGGCTCTTTGTCATTCGCTGTGGGAGGTTCCTGCTGTGGCTCTTCGGCGAGATCTTCGGGTTGTTTGTCATGCACCTGGGGAGCGTCCGATTCAATTTTTTGCTTGCTTTGCTCTGCGTCGACATCGGCACCTGCCTCGGGCTGGGCGTCGTCATCGGGAGGAGCTGTCGCGGCGTCAGGCTGCGAATCCGAGCCTTGTTCGTTGAGCTTGTCAATGAAATGTTGCTTGAGGCGCAGACCAGTCTGGGGGATTCCGCGCTTCTTGAGCTCGGCCTTCAGATCTGCGACCTTCCATGAAGAATAATCGGTCATTTTATTAGGTCATGCAGGTCAAGCGATCGAAAGCATGGAGCGGTGAAAGACGCAGGGTTTGAATCTGGGGAGACGCGACGAAATGCGCGCCGATGATGTCGGGGCTAGTCCCTGTGCGGCTTAGCGCGGCCCACATGAAAGATTGATGGCCAAGGGCCACTCTACACACACTCTACATACACTCTACATACATACCCTTTCATTTGTATTTGAACGTACGAACGAGCAAGTGTATCTGCCCTTGTACAGTACATGTGTAGGTATTCTCTCAATTCTCTCTACCTCCGAAAGGTCCACTGGTAGAGGATTTAACCAAATATTAGGAAATATGACCAAAGTAATGTATCTTTTGGAGACGTGATTATTTGTCATATAATCCAAAGAGTTACAACCTTGAAATTTGGAACCCTGGAGCCTGTGGCTGTACAGCACCGCTCCTAATATGTAGCTATTTTCCTAATTAGGACTGATCGCTAATAATCTCTGGATACTTTCTATCTTGACTACTTTTACACTTCTATCTATACTCTCACTTGTGCTATCATTATACTCTCACTTCTACATATCTCTACTTCTCTTCTACTTTCATACCCTTTTACTCCATGCCACAGATCAGTCTCATCAAAGATGGTATCATCATCCGGTGTTCCACCATCTCACTCCGCCCAAACAGCCTCGTCATCTTCCTCTTCTGGGACCAGGATTACATTACCTGTGCTACAACAAAAACTTAAAGAGACTCTTTGTGCGCAAGCCTATGGCTATTCGCGAGTTTCGGCCTTTCTGACTCTGTGGGATGACGACGATACTGGAGCGCAAGAAGACGCCAACAAGCTTCAAGACACACTCAAGGATCTTCTTGGCATAGCAAGTACAGTCTTCACACTTCCTTCGTCAAGCCAATTCCCCCGTTATGAGCTGCGAAAAACACTCAACCGGTTTATTGATGAGGAGCACCAACCTAATCCCCAAGTTCATACCCTACTAATCTTTGCGTATATTGGTCATGGGGTGCTCGGCGGTTTGGCAAGCCAACGCGAAGTTCATTTTACATCAAAAGGTGACAAAAAGATTACCTGGTCCCAAGCTTTGAACTCATTATCTTGTGAGCCACAGATAGATGTTTTCGCGATTTTGGACTGTTGTCATTCAGGTGCGCGACAACCCAAACAGGATAGTTCTCAGACTATTACTGCTTTGGCAGCGTGTGGTCCTTTGAGAAAGCTCGCACTCGCAAACCAGCCAGTACTTTCACACAAAGGTTATGCGCCGAACTACATCTAATCCCAGGTTTCAACAATACCACAGCAACTGTTGATACGATATTCCAAAATATTCGCGAACATACTTCGAAAACTTCGCCGATGCCGCGTCTCACAGTTGTATCAGGAGTTCCGCCAATTCTTCTCCATTTTAAGCTAGTACGCATTCCACAGCCAGTGCAGCTAAAATCAGAGCCGCAGAATATACTGGTAAAACTTACACGGTCCGGTTCCTCCGACGAAAATCTGGCAAATTTTCAAGGTTTCTTATTGGGGACACCAGAGCCGTTCAAGATTAGACTGGTTGATGCATACAAGACCAACCAGTCAGTTCTCTTGATGATGCGTGTGACCTGGGAGACATGGGCCAGAATGTCCAGTGCTATTGAATATAGGAGTTGTCATTGGAGAGTCACTGATGCCCCAAGTTGGCACATCTGTCCCTACAGTTGCTCCTATTCCTCGTGTGGGAGAGAATCTACAGTTCAGATCAGCATCGCCAAAAACACCAAAAAAAAAGTTATTGATTGTTTTTAATTTTACGATTTACTTGCTGTTCCGCTGCGAATTTGCGCTTCTTAGTATCAACACATTTATAAGGTTCTTATCAAGTTACAGAGCCACCAGGTAGCGCAACATATAAAAATATACGGGTATGTACCAAATTAAATGTCTAGTCAACAAATCCCTCTGGAAGCACAGAAATGAAATCCAGCGGTGCTGGCTCAATTCCGCTGGGTACTCCGACGACCTTTAAGACATCACCCATGTTGATCTTTACTCCGCAAAACTTGATTCGTGTAGCAGAATGACCATCCAAGTACATTGAAGGCGTATGGCTTAGGAGATCTTCAGTATTGCCACGCCATTCACCAACAGGTTGATCATTCAAAGAAATCTTCCAATGTGATTTCCCTCCATATAAATCATAATAGTTGACAGCGAGATCATATGTTCCAGCATCAATGTCGAGCTTCTTGGTAGCCACACCTGCAGTGTTGTTGGAGGATGTGATTATAGCCATCGATCCAGATGCTGTCTCAAACGGGCTGACAGCATATGTTTCATAGCCGTCCAACTCCATGTCTTCTGCTTCGATACGCCACTTATAGTTGCCAACACGGCTTTGATCATCAGGAATTCCAGAGAGGTTGTAGTAAAAATTATTAACGGCATCTCTCCAAATGATTGAATGGCCTGCCTGATATTCTAGTCGGCGACGCACATGCCAGAATCGCTCGTCATCAATTCTTCCTTTTAGCAAATCCCATTTGTCAAGAAAACCCTGTGCAATCTCTGCTCCGCTATAATGCGCGTCATAGAAATGCTGTATGACAGTCTTTCCGGACTGCAGGCGGTGCGAGTAGTCGACATGATGAAACCATAATAAGAGATCATCTGGGGTTGTCTCGATATTTTCGTACATCTTTGCTATCTCTTCCGGATATTGCCCAGTATAGGCTGTTCCATTGGAGACCGTCCGGTCCATGCCGATACCGAAATTGTCGGCACGGGTCCATTGGCCCCAGCCATTATTGTCTTGAGAACCCGGATTTGGCCCATAGTGAGTATATAAGATGTCTGTCAGAGTTTGGATCCCCAAATTGCCACTGTAGCTCTCGTAGGCGGGCCACGAATCCATGGAAATGTTGCTGATAGTGTCAAGTACCGTTTGATCCATCCCAAAGGTAAGCCGGGCCCAATCGCGAAGTATATCCTGTGAATCATCGGCAGGACTCCAGGCTAAGCGGCCATACGCGTAGAGATTAGACATGGATAGATGACTTCCCAGCCATGTCATGTTTGTACCTACGTTCACAACAGCTGCATATCCACCGAGTGTTCTGTTGAAACGTTGGCCACTGACAATGTCAGTGACATGGGATGGTTGATTATCAACCCGCAGATCAAAATCAAGAACTGTCTTCCACAGAGGAGGGAGATATACAACATGGGATTGCTGCCCAAGATATTCCTGGGTTACTTCCAGCTCAATGGCAGTGCTGGTGTTGAATAGGTTGGCAAATAATGGCGACGTTGGCTCGCGGACTTGGAAGTCGATGGGTCCATATTTGATCTGCACTACAACATTCTCTTCGAACTTCCCATCCAGGGGCTTGAAAAAGTTGACCGCTGCTTTAGCCCTGTCTGCATGCCAGTCCGACTCGTTGAGCTGATTGTAGACAAAGCCACGGAACATGACAATACCTCCATATGGCTGCACTGCCTTGGCAAACAAGTTGGCACCCTGTGCTAGTGTACGATTGTATGACTGAGGGCCTGGCTCTCCCTCGGAATCTGCTTTGACAAGATATCCAGCGAGATCAGGTACACTTTGGTAGAGTTTTTCGGTAATATCAGTCCACCACTGAACCACAGAAGGATCTAGAGGATCAAAACTGTCGAGACCTCCCAAAGTTTGAGGCGATGCAAAGTTTAGCGAGATGCCGATCTGGATACCATAAGGCCGAAAAACATCTGCTATCCGGCGGAGCCCCTCGATGTTTTGTTGAGTAAGGAGTGTAGCATTGGCGTTCACGTTGTTGACCACTATCGCATTGATTTTGATGGATGATAAAAGACGGGCGTACTGGCGGACGCGAGTCAGGTTACTCACGATTGCTCCATCTTTGAAGAAGATTGATTGACCGCCGTAACCTCGTTCGATACTTCCATCCATATTATCCCATTGGTTGACCCAACGCAACGGCGCTGCTGGATTTGATACAAAGTTCACCCCAGAGGTGTTCCCCTGGGCGAGTAGGGATAAATACTCGTACGCTCCATAGAGTGCTCCTCTCTCATTGCTTCCTAAGACTCTGACTTGCCCATGTTTCTGATTGAGCCAGAACCCATCTGGGGACAGCTCAGGCACTTCACTTAGCGATCCATAGGCCTTCTGATATTGTTCGACAGTGCCAACGATGATAGATGATGAATTGCCGAGGTCATCCGTGGCTTGTATGTGTTTGCCATATATCCCACTCAGTCCTCTCTTTATCTCTTTGGCTGCCGTGAAGACAGAACTGATTTCTGTCGTATTGAGGGCAGTCACGGTTTCGGGGAGGCGAGATTGACAATCTTGAGAACACGGCAATGCTGCATACCGCAGCCAACCGTCCAGCCCCGTCTCCGCCGAAACTAACCCTATGAGCGCTGAGAATATGATGGCACGCATTGAGATTCACAAAGTCTTGGTCTTACAATACTTAGAGAGTTCTCATCAATGAACGCTACTTCGTTCGCAGCTATCATTCCAAGGTTCATGAGAACTTTTCGGGATATATCCATTTGGTTTCGTCTGGGTTCTTCTTTAGTTCCCCGTGGGGTCATATTCAGGCTAAAGGGACTAGATTAAAATCATATTTCAGGCTATAATCGATGAAGATCATTTTCCTAAGCCTTGTGTCATAAGGGTAATTGCCGGGCTGGATTAGACCCCCGACGTTTCCCCGCAAACTATGGCCCATCGCGTGGGGGTTCACGGCAGTTAATCGACCCGTCGGTAAACAACAACCCGAGTTGGCGTTCAAATATTTGGGTTCTCGCTTTTGAAATTCGTGGGTAGCTAAATTGGGCTAAAAAGCCTTTGTTTAGTAAAACAGTTCAACTTGATTACTTGAACGAGGCGCGTACCAACCCTTCGAACCCTCGAGTGACGGTGATCGGAAAGCTTCCCGATATACGATAGACTTCCAGTTGGAAGGAGTACACCAGAACACATTTTCCGCAGTTGACAAATTTCAAGTGATTAATTCTCAGATTCTCGTACAGGATCTTGCGCATAACCGATTAAGAATGACATGGGACTTGGATCATAGATAAAGAGCTCATAGAGCACAGCCATTGAGAGTCTACGCAGTCCTGGCAAATAATGCTATTGGGAATAATAATCAAAACGAACACATTTTGGGTATCTTCAATCAACTTAACACCCTTCCCATGGTAACTCCATAATAAAAATGCTCGAAATCAGTTCTTCGAGTCGTTCTGAAAGAAGGCCATTCTCGCATACGGCATGCCCCACATAAAAAGCCACGGGTGATTAGTCCTGGGATTTCTTGGGCTCAGGCAAGGACTCAGAGTTCTTCTCGCCATAGACTTCAACGATATCGGAATCACCAGGATCCATGACGACTAGAGCCGAGCAGCGGAAGAATTTACCGCAAGCCGTGCCAAGTTCGGTCTGTAATTAGCATTAGCATATGGCTCTCCGGGATCCTCTTTAAGAATCCCATCGCTGAGCTTCACTCTCCGAAGTGGCAAAACCAGCTTCATCGTAGAGCAGTGGAGCTGGCTCCTGGGGGCCGCCCCTTGGGGAACTGGCCAGGGTGGGGTCGACATACATTTGTCCCATTGAAGTTATGAACGGGAGTACGCGAGATCATGGCATAGTAGGCAAGTTCGGCATTGCGAAGGGGAGGACAATTGTGGGCAACCACAAGCAGCTGTGCATGCCCAGAGCGAAGTGCTTTAATGCTGGACTGGGTGCCCATGAGAACTAAACTTCATTAGCGTCCACGTTGTTGGAGCATCTTGATCCTGCAGGGCGGGTTCATACCTTTTCCCGATTTGATCGCGAGAGCGAGGCGGGTCGCCAGGGTGTCGGTGCGGTTCTTTTTCTTGCCCATTTTTCTCTATGGTCGACAAGATATCCGTTTGAAGAGCCGAGGGAGGAAAACGTCAAAGAAGATGCAGTGAAAAAAAAAAAAAGGCAACGCGTGCTTGGCGTATGATAATAATTGTCTCAATGAAATTCTGCCGGTAATTTGAGTCCAAAACGACCGCCTCGGGGAGATTCACCGCCCAGCGCATGATTGGATGTGGGGCCCGCGGGGTTCCTGACTCATTGGTGGGACAGATGGAATAAATTAGAATATTTCTACAGTCCCGCTTTCCTCCTTCATTCACACTCCCCATCCCATTTATCTCTTTGACGCCATTGACAATGGCTTCCGAAGCGAGCAGAACTTCTCCTGCGCGACTCCGTCAGTCTACCTCCCCTCATGTCCTTTTTTATTTCGAGATGAACAGCTACTAAATCCCGTAGAGAGAGTCGATTCGCAGCCGGAGAACCCCTACGCAGGCTTGATTGAAGACCAGTCCATTGCGGTGGTCCCTCAATTCACTCTCGAGTCTGGTGTTACACTGTACAATGTCCCAGTCGCATATACAACACGAGGTGTCCTATCACCTAACGGTGACAATGTATTGGTGATCTGCCATGCTTTGAGTGGGAGTGCCGATGTTGCCGACTGGTGGGGCCCACTACTAGGAGGTCCAGGACAGGCGTTCGATGTATCGCGGTTCTTTGTCATTTGCTTGAACAGTCTGGGCAGCCCATACGGAAGCGCGAGTGCTGTGACCTACAAGCATGGTAGCCCTGAGAAAGGTTACTATGGTCCAGAGTTTCCCCTCACCACTGTCCGTGATGATGTGAAGTGAGTTTTGTTTTTCGAGCACCTTGACTTTTGAGCATTCCTCCTGACCACATTATAATAGTATTCACAAAATTGTCTTGGATGACCTTGGTGTCAAGCAAATTGCAGCTGTTGTCGGAGGATCCATGGGAGGAATGCTGACCTTGGAATATGCATTCTTTGGCAAGGACTACGTTCGTGCCATCGTTCCAATTGCTACTTCAGCGCGTCATTCTGCATGGTGCATCAGTTGGGGAGAAGCTCAGAGACAGAGCATCTACTCTGATCCCAAATATGACGACGGCTATTACCCATTCGATGACCCACCTGCCACAGGTCTCGGCGCAGCACGCATGTCGGCACTCCTCACCTACCGCAGCAGAAATTCATTTGAGTCTCGCTTTGGTCGCAATGTACCCGACCCAACCAAGCGACAAAACATCAATGGAGTTGAGAGAAACCCTTCGCCTCCCAACGAGCACTGGGCTATCCACAACGATGGCCACCGAGCATCCTCTCGGTCGGAGAGCAGACAGCAGTCGCCAGCTCCTCAGAACGAAGTCCAATATATGGATCCCCAGTTTTCTGGCACGAAAACATTCTCTGCGCCTACTCCACCAACCAAAACCAATGCTGCTGGCCGTCCTCGCCCACCAACCTACTTCTCGGCCCAGTCCTACCTCCGTTACCAGGGCGACAAGTTCATCAAGCGGTTTGATGCGAATTGCTACATTGCCATGACTCGCAAGCTTGACACGCATGACGTTTCACGTCACCGGGCCGATCCGAACTCGGAGAACCCGGTCTACGATGCGCTCTCCCAGATCCAACAGCCGGCGCTCGTTTTGGGTATCGAATCCGACGGCCTTTTCACATTTTCTGAGCAGCAAGAGGTTGCAGCCGGAATTCACAACTCGCGACTGAAGCGCATTGAAAGCCCCGAGGGCCACGATGCTTTCCTCCTGCAGTTTGAGCAAGTGAACCGTCACATCGTCGAGTTCTTCCACGAGGTGCTGCCTGACCTGATGGCACGTACCAGCGCTGAGGGCGCTGCCGCTCTTGCCAGCGTCAACAAGCTCACCAAGAGCAGCACTTTTGGCGAGGCCGAGGTCGAGGATATGACCGCGTGGTAATCCTCGAAACAAAATCTAGATACGTATCGGCGCAGTAAATTCTGCAGCCATCCCATGCTCCAGTCTCAAACATGGACTCTCGCCCTTTGCAACTACCAGGACGAAGAGAACGTGGTTGGGGCGGAGAGCATGGCACATCAGGGGAAGTAGAGGTTGCCGTTCTTTTTCCGTTCCGCTAGTCAGGGAGATGAGCATCCAACTGCCTCTCTCGAATCTCGCTTGGCATGTCCCATGTTTGAGATGACAGCACAAGAAGCATCCAACTGCTCTCCATCATCAGACCCACCCTCTGGGTCATTTTCTCCAGGAGAAGCACTCCAGGGGTTGATGGGTCAATTTTTATTCGACAGCCCAGCGTCACAGGGCTTGTGTGACCAGAGTCGCACTTTTTTTAGAGATACAAATGTTGACACAGTGGAGTGTACTCCGTACATCCCACGATCTACATATCAATTGACCTCCGTAACGTCCACCGTCACAATTAAGATTAAACGGAAGCAGAAACAATAGAGTTTAGTAGAGATATTAGTAGAGAACTCAAAACCAGAACCGAGACGTCACGAATTCTCAAAAAGAAACCAGACACTAAATGAATTCGAAACCAACGGTCGCACGAATTCCAAATTTGCGCCTGGAAGATACGTATGATTCGAGCCCACAGTAGCGGTGAAGGGAGTTGGTTGACAATCCGACCACGGGGTGAAAAAGTTGCGCATGTGGCCTTTATCCATGCTTTGGACGGACGAATCTTGGAAACGCAGCTGCACGAGATGTTGATTTTCTTGGACGCTGCATGACACTAGGCAAAGGCCCCGGGGGCCTCAGGCCCGACCCGAGGGTCGCCTCTTTGCAGAGAGGCGACCCCAAACGCAGCAAATGCTCATGTGGCTCTGCTGATCTTCTGCGGGCGAGTGACCCCGATGACGCGTGTGGGCAGAACCGTGCCCTGAAGGCGCAGTTGATTTGTTACTCTACATGCCCTGTGTCGATCAGGACCGGACTGCTGATTGGAGGGATTCTGTGCTGGAGGTCGGCTGTGGTACGGATTATCTGGGGGACTGTTATGTGCGGCCCCTGGGAGTGATGTTTGATGGGGGGATTGAGATTGATGGCGCTGCCAACAGCGCTTCAGATGCTACCAACACTATCTCCACTGCCAAGGTGATGCGCTGAATCCTCTTCGCTAGAGCGTTCGCGGCTCAAGAACTAGTCTATTAGCGCGGTTGAGCCCAGTTTCTCGTCGATAAACGAAGGTTACCTGGGCCTGGAACGGGAATTCGTTACCCGGTCCAAGTCACAGCGATAAGGCGATTGCAATTGAGGATACACCGTATTAGCAGCAATTATAGTATTAAAGTCGGGCAATTTCCATGCGTTGTGGGCCAGCCCTGCAGCAAATCCGAGAAAAGACCCAGCGAACCATGGAATGCCGGGGGTTCGTCCCTCGCTTTAATTATGAAACCAAAGGTTAACGGCTGTTGCAAGGAGGCTCTCCACCTTATCGGACGAGATTGAAGAAATTAAAACAAATTCTGAATCAGAGGCGCACAGGTGGAGCCGAGACCCATCAACTCTGCGAAGGTGTTTGATAGTGTGGAGCTGGCATGGATTATGTACTATTTCCACAAAGTGGGCGCCATCCATGGATGCAAAGCCATCACAAAGGATTTGCATGGAGTATGGTGACTAGTAGCCACCTACGTGTATAGAGAGTATAACCCACTCCGGAGTATTTCGTACAATATGACCAGGAGAATTCCGTATAATTCGTGATAGAACAAGCTCCATGTGCATACCCGACTTGGGCCCAAATCCAGTAAAAGGGGCCGTTGAGCCGATCAGTGGACTCTAGTCGCAGCCATCGACGGTCTCGACTTTGTTTGACAGATGATCTCAGCCCGGATTGGCTACCATTCACCTTAATCTACTGGTGTGAAGCGCTTTCGAATTTATTTTCATTTTTCAGAAAAACGTAGGGGGTCCTGGTTCGGCCCAAGGGCCTTAATGACTCGAGCAGACCCGTGGACGCTTTCCAAACTGCTCCTCTTGGGGCCCATCATCGATGATTAGCACTGTCCTGCCCAATCCCGACTCCCCCAATCTTCCCCAACACCCTTTATCGCGGATCCCTGCCGCTCTCCCCCCCCCCCCCCCCCTTCCAACCCCATGGCTTCGACTAAAATACTCTGAAGACCCCCTCCTGCGCGTCTGCAACAAAACTGTTTTTTGGTCTTGTTGGTCTTTTCGAAGCTTCTTAAACCCTCTTCGCCTCGTCCCCTACTAGGCTATTAAGTTTTGTCTCTGCTATCGATGCACGTTCCGGTGTATCCCTCGATTGGGACTCCCCGCATACCAACTGTCGCACCGGAAACGGCCTCACCTAATTTGACTGGTAAACATCTGTGAACAGCGCAAGACTCGGAACTTGTCACTGTATCTTGTTGTGCTTGGAGCCAGTAGAACTTCACTTTGCCGCCTTCTCTGCCGTGTGTATACTCCGCGTTGACCGTTGCTTGGCCTGAACATAGTACCTTGTGCTATTAATACAACACTTATCTTCTCGCCCTCGCCTCTTTTAACCAATTGCTTCTCCCCTAATTCAAGCAATACCCATCATTCGCACCAGCAAACATCGGCCTTCTCCTCATCTGAGCTTTTGTCAACTTATCGACCTTATCAACCTTATCGGCCCAAAACGCAATGGAGCGCAAGCTCTCTCAGAAAGCAGCGCAGATGCGCCAACGCTTTACATTGAAGTCTCGAAACTCACAAACTCGAGACCGAGCTTCGACAATGAACTCCTCTCGCCCAGCCTCGAGCGCCAGTCATCGTTCTCGCTCTGCAACGACGCCAGTATCCTCGACTCCAGCAGGGGTGACGTGGGACAGCGCAGACGCAATCCGATACTACCATTTCACAGAGGAGCCAGGGTTCTTCCGCCCACCTTCGCCACTACTTGACCGCCAGGACATCGAAGAAGAGGTAGAGGACGACGTGAAACATGCTTGCGCACTTCTTGTCCAAAGCATCGACCGCGGTCTTCCCATGTGGCCATCCCTCGACGTCGACACATATCTCCAACCTCCAAACTCAGCCAACGGGACCCAAGTTTCCCCGCCTGAAACACAATCTGAACACCCCTTCCAATTCACTGGAAATGAGATCCCTGCCCCAAACATCCAGTATGACTCCGGCATAGGCATGAGCTTCCAGTCACCGGGGAAGATGGGCCGGGCGGGGCAATATAGTTTCCCTGCGACAACGGCGTCCGCAAGTACGGGCCGCTTCTATGGGAAACGGTCTTCGATGTCTCCACCGATGGAAGAATTCGAGAGAGGACGTGCTCGCGGCCGCAGTTTCGCCACTACCTCGACTTCAGAGTCTCGGTCCAGATCCCGTTCTGGCTCTCGCTCGCGCTCGCGCTCCCGCTCGTCCAGCCCTGCTTTCTTCCCTTACAGCCCTCCCCAGCTGGATCTCGGGTGGGGTCTTGGGCAAGAGCCCCGGTCTGTCCCTGCGCCGGTAGCAGAGACCTTGTTCCCATCGAACACTCTGGGCACAGAGGGTATGACGTGGCTGAAGGCTAGTTTCGATGCCGCTGATTTTGGAGGTGACGATTCTCGGCCTGATATGCTTCAGGGTACAGACCATGTTGGCGTGGTTTCTGCTCCTGTGACGGCGGCTGGACCGCCAGATGCAGCACCGCGCCGTTTCTACAGTACTCGAAAGTTGCCATCCGAAGCACGGCACAAGTCTCGGGATTGGGCTGGGTTTGATATTTGTGAGAGCCGAGATTCTATTATCAACCACAGTTTCTCCATGCAGAACATAGCTGTCGACGACGAGGAAAAGCACCCTCATGACTATACATATCCTGTTTGGGATGATGTGGGTTCGGACTCGGACTCTTTCGAAGGATTTAATAATCACCAAGGATTTTATTCCCTACGTATGCCCGGTGAAGAACAAGACCCTCTTCCCCAGCGTCGACGCAAGGCATCATACCTGCTCAAAAAGTTGACTGGGCTAGGTGCTCGACGAAAGGAACCTGATGTGGTAGAGAAGAGATTCGGTCGAGCTGTAGCTTTCTCATGATCTCAATGGTTTGGTTTGGCGCTATGTTGTACATGTACTGTTCGCATATAGAATGTTGGATGTTTGGATGTCGGATGTATATACCCCTTTAGCTTGTTCGTTTATCCTCAACATGTGACTACCTATTTCTCCGAGAGAATCATTGCTGGTTAGAGCCAACGGAAATAGATCAATCCTAACTCCAGTAGCTTCTCAAGAAACTTCCACAAACATCAACACAGAACAGAACCACTGGTAAACCCAATTCAATGTTCATACTAATCCGTAGCTTAACCTCGGCTGCTCTCACGAGTGGTAGTCATACCATTAGGCTATTCTCGGGCCGCGTCGGCGATTTCTGAGTCTTGGCACTCCGTCACCGCAGAGCAGTCTTCCTCCTCCTTCTCCCCTCCAAACTCCTCCTTCCAACACATTGAGGATAACACAAAAATGGCCAGCGGATTACGGATATTAGTGCCCGTCAAACGGGTGATTGACTACGCGGTTCGCGCCCTCCTCCCCCGCTCCTCAATCCCATCATCCCAGCACCTCTTGAGACTACACACCAACCCTTCCCGTAATCGGAGCTAGCTCCCACGAAACCACCATCTTCACCAATATTCAATTCCTCCGCCCAGCCCAGCCCAGCCCAGCCCAGCCAAACTAACCCATCTCAATCCCTAGATCAAACCGCGCATCAACAAAGCCCAAACAGGCGTCGAAACCGCCGGAGTCAAACACTCCCTCAACCCATTCGACGAACTCTCCATCGAAGAAGCCGTCCGCCTTCGCGAACGCAAAGGCCCCCTCGCAGTCGAGAACATCCTCGCCCTCTCGGCCGGTGGCGCCAAAGCCCCCGATGTCCTCCGC
>KZ119349.1:99683-119767 GCA_002153405.1 Mycosphaerella populi pn0402
CGTTATCCAAAAGATCCCCGAACAAGTGATCAAGAACGCCAAGGGTCTGGCCATTTTCACTACTATGCGCACCGGGCTTTGGCTCAGTGGTTCTGGAGGTAGCGGTGTTCTTCTCGCACGAGTCCCAGAGACTGGCGAATGGAGCCCGCCATCCGGTATCATGCTACATACTGCTGGCGTTGGATTCCTCGCTGGAGTTGATATTTACGACTGTGTGGTGATCATCAACACCTACGAAGCACTCGATGCATTCAAGAAAGTGCGCTGCACCCTTGGCGGAGAAGTCAGCGTTGCTGCCGGACCTGTCGGAATGGGCGGCGTACTCGAATCCGAAGTTCACAAGCGCCAGGCTCCAATTTGGACCTACATGAAGAGCAAGGGACTCTATGCCGGTGTAGCCGTGGATGGCACAATTATCATCGAGCGTACAGACGAAAACGAGCGATTCTACGGCGAACGCATCTCCGTCCACGACATCCTCGCCGGAAAAGCGCGCCACCCACCCCAGTCCATCAATACACTTATCCAAACCATCAAAGCCGCCCAGGGAGACCGCGACGTCGACGAGAGCGCCATAGTCTCACCGGGCGAAACACCGGGCGACCTAGAACTACCAGCAGAAGGAACGGCATTCGGAGTACCTGCAGCGGATGACCCGGATCCGTACGGCGTGCGAGCGCTCGAGCAGGAAGGGATGTTCATCCGGGAGGCCGGCACGAAGGTGAGGCCAAGCCATGATGTTTTTGAATTCCGGCCCAATCCGAGTAGCCCGGTCTTCGCGACGTTCTCGCGACAGAGCTTGGACGGCTCGCCGCGGAATAGCTGGCGGGCGAGCCGGGCAAGCGCGACGAGTTATGTCAGCGTGAATCGAGGCACTCAAACTGATGAACCTCCGCTAACCAGCGCCCCTGCTTCAGTGAGCCGAGCGTCGTCGCGCCGGAGCGCGCTGGAGTCGATGGGTGGTGGGGAGTTCCGTACTGGGAGTCCGTGGGCAGATGAGGAGTCGCATTGGGAATCGATGCCGACTCGTGGTGGACGGGGGTTCGACGAGGAAGAGAAGGAAGATATTGAGCACGCTGCGGATAAGGAAAACCATGCTGTGGGGTATGAGGATGATTTCGAGGTCCATGAGGTCAACAACGCCAAGGTCACCACGAAGCAGGAGACTACGGTAGAAGAGCAGACACCTGGTGACTCTCCGCGTCACTCACCCAACTTCACTCGTGCGCGGTTGGTTACTATCCCCAAGCGTCCGACGCCGCCTGCTCTGCCACCGCGACACCCTCGGCATACTTGGGGGTCGGGATCTAGCCGGGAATCGGTGTCTCCGACTGCCTTGTCTCATTCCAGTCGCAGCACTGAACAGACTGAAGCTATCGAGGCAGCGGAACTCACAGAGCCAGTCAGTGATGCTGCTGCTGGTCTTCCCTCAAATGTAAAGATGCTACAGACCAACACTGTTCTTCCTGCTGTTGTGGATGAGGACGACCTGATCTCAGATGAGGAAAAAGACCTTCCTCTTGACAAGGACGAGTTCCATTCTATCAATGGCGACGAGAGCGATCAGACTGAAGGCCAACCAACGACTGAAGAAGCAGCTGCAGTGACCAGTGATGAAAATTCCCTTGAGCCTGAACTGCATGGAGATGTTTCTCCCAAGCCAGAGACAAAGGCCGAAATCGAAAAGGAAGAAAATGATGCTCAGAACGAAGAGACAAATATTATAGAGGACTTCGCCAACCCAGATGATCTGTCCACTGGACATGACTCCAAGGAGTTTGAGACCGGAAGCTCTCCCTCTTCCGAAGTCAACACAGAGCACCAGGAAAAGCACGATGCCGCGTCACCGGTTCAAAATGCTTACGTCTGTTGATGTGTTTCCATATTTTCTCTCATCTCGGATTTGTCACGATTCCTTTTTTTCCCTTCATGTACGAATTCTCACGATCTTCATTGATACCACTGGCTTGCAAGGAGTTCTCATCTCATAGGTTTGGTTTTCAGTCTCTACGGCGTTTTCTTTGGATTTCAAATCATGACGGTCTGCCACTTGGGTGGGGTTTGGTGGGAAAGATGTTTTCACCGGTTGAGCCACCTGTCACTCTTAGCGCTCTGTATTTAAGCCATGATATAAGTTTTTATGCAGATATTATTTTCCCCACGAGGCTGGCTGGATGGCACCTGCTCGTCGTTGTCTATCTCAGCTTAGCCTCATTACATAACATTATTTTGGACAAATTGATTCAATATCAATTTTGTATTTGCCATTCTTCTCGTGACTACAGAATTGCAACTGCATTTGGCGGACTGGCTACTCCACCAGGGACCTAGACATGTCATTAGAAATACCCTCTCAAACACATATTCTCCGACATACCTTAATTGGAACACTCGTCAAGAAAAACGAGTGGCGACGTAGGTGTCGTAGAGTACTAGCCAATTCCTCCAAATCAAACATCTCCCCCAGTGGAAGCCCCCACCCAGCAAGACACCATTGATGGATCGAGACATCAGGGTGATTGTAGGGGCCACTCACAGGACCCCGTTCGAAGGCAGGAGAATCGCCTGCGATAGCAGAAAACCGAGACTCCCACAGCCAGCGCAGAGTCGCCTCGTTCGCCTCGACACCCATCAAACCCCCAGGTTCGCGGTTCGGGTAATTCCGTTCCTCTTCTGGAGTCAGAGCATTGTATGCCGCAGTGAAACCCACTCGAAGAAACAAGATATCGCCTTGGCGAATCTCGATATTTTGCTCGTCGATGATGGTCTTGATATCTGAGATAGGGATACCGCCGGTTTGAAGGGGCTTGATGTCGCGTCCTTGGCGAGTTGCCCATTCATACCAGTCGATGAGGACGCCACGGCCGATGATGCCACCCTTTTGAACCCATTCTGGATAACCATCAGCTCTGATTTTGGAATCATGGTATGAGCAAAGACAAGTCTACTCACGATCAATTCCCATTTTTGATTTATCCTCAAAATCGATCTGCCGATGACCGTTGTAGAATCTATTGGCGTTCTTATATCCTAGAAGCTTGTTAATACCTCGATCTCGCAATCATCATATCTGAGGCATATGCTCATCGTACCGAAATGTCGGAATCCGTCCCACTGGGTGCTGCTTTGTGTATTCATATACACCTCATCGTCGTTTTGCGGCACATCCGGGAAATGCAGAATACGGTGCTCAAACTTCTTGCGCCCACCGGTAGGAAAAGCCGGCTTATCAAAAGGCATGTCTAGTGAGATCCGGATGCCATTTCTGATCTCCGCCGCTGCAGCAGCGACAACCTCTGGCGTCAAGAGGTTCAACATACCCAGCTGGTCATCTTTCCCAAAGAGTCCCCATGCGTTTCCAGGTGGGCCCGTGGGGTCAAGAGGTAAATCCTCGAATTTAGGCCATTGACTAGGGGACATGTTCGATTCGTTATCAGGTCAATTAGATTATCACTCGGGGTATGGTGCCAAGCTTCATATAAGGTGCGTGTGATGCTCGGTATTATACCGGGCGGGAGAGTACTAATGCTATGCTGGGGGGGAAATCGTTTAGCCTGTCGGCCCCACTACTTATGGGAAGTCATACCCCAGAATAAAACCCCCGTACTTCGTACGAAACTCGCATGAACGTGTCGCTTAAACGCATAAATTTGCTATAATCTGGGGAAATAAAGACCCGGGGAACTGGGGGAAAGTGTTGACTCGCCCACCCGTTAGACCCAGGATCCTTACCGGCTTTCTCTTCAACCTCCAGAGCTTTTTATTAGTACGAGATTGACCCATGTCTGCTGCACTCAATCTCAATTAAGATGAGATACCTCAATTTCCGCTCACCGGCCTCCGAGGATGAGCCCAGGGGAATCTATGGGTACCGGCCATATCTGCTCGCCTTCTCGTCAGCATGGGTATGTGGCGGGTTTCAAGCTTAATTGTACTGAAATTATAACTAACAGACGCTCTGTAGGCTTCAGCCATGTATGGTTATGACTCTGCCTTCATCGGAACAACATTGAGTCTCCCTTCG
This sequence comes from Mycosphaerella populi pn0402, assembly GCA_002153405.1. Lineage (NCBI taxonomy): Eukaryota > Fungi > Ascomycota > Dothideomycetes > Mycosphaerellales > Mycosphaerellaceae > Mycosphaerella > Mycosphaerella populi. Next base: position 103,708 of record KZ119349.1, read on the forward strand.
TTCCAGCGCGCCTATGGGCTGGACGCAGCAGACCCAAGTGCATTGGCAAATCTCTCGTCCAACATCGTGTCTACTTTCCAAGGCGGCGCATTCTTTGGGAGCATTTTCGCCTTCTTCCTTGGCGAAAGATTTGGCCGAAAGCCTACCCTGTTGCTTTCTGGCGTGGTCTTTGCTGTTGGTGTTGTTCTACAAATGATTGGTCAAATTGGTCTGCTTTACGCTGGCCGTGCTCTGACTGGTCTCGGCGTTGGATGCTCTGCTATGGTCCTCCCCATTTATATTGCAGAATGCTCGCCTGCAAAGATCCGTGGGCGATTGGTTGGTATCTTTGAAGTCATGTTGCAAATTGCTCTTGTCTTTGGTTTCTGGGTAAATTATGGCGTGAACAAAAATGTCTCGCCTATTGGTGATAAGCAGTGGCACATCCCTGTTGCTGTGCAGTTTATTCCAGTTGGTATGCTCTTGGTTTCTCAGAGCCTTCTACCCGAGTCTCCTCGTTGGTTGGCTTCGAAGTCGAAGAGAAGCAAGGCATTGAGTGCTTTGTCGTGGATCAGAAATCTGCCCGAAAATCATGAGTACCTGCAGCGAGAGTTTCTTGTTATGGAGGTTGGTGCCCATCAGGAACGTGAATCGGGAGAGGGATTCGGTCACTATCTCCAGCTTCTTAAGGAGCTTTCGCAGAAGGGTACGCGAAACCGCCTGGGAATAAGTGTGGCCATGATGCTGTTCCAGAACTTTACTGGGTGAGTGTTGTGGCTTGCCCTTGCGGCTTCCTTTTTCTAATAGTCGTTCTTCAGAATCAATGCCATCAATTACTATAGCCCGACGATATTCAAAGCCATCGGGTTCACCGGGACATCTGTACAGCTCCTGGCAACAGGTGTATACGGTCTCGTCAAGATGGGCTCCACTTTTGTTTTTGTCACGGTTATTGTAGATCGAATTGGACGTCGCCCTGCGCTAATCACTGGGTCTATTGGTGCTGGATTCGCAATGTTCTATCTAGCCATTTACAGCAAAGTCAGCAACAGTTTAAACGCGACTCCGCCGCGGGACTCGGGCGCTAACTGTGCCATTGCCATGGTCTATATTTACGCCATATTCTATGGATTTTCCTGGAACGGAATTCCTTGGCTCTTTACTGCGGAGACTCTGCCTACGCGAGTTCGTACTATGGGTATGTCAATTTCAGTTGCTAGCCAATGGCTCGGTCAGTTCATTGTGGTGTACTCTCTTCCACATATGATCACTGGTATTGGGTACGGCACTTTCTTGTTCTTCGCGTGCTGCACGGTACTTGCGACTATCTTCGCCTTCCTATTTATCCCAGAGACCAAAGGTGTTGGAATGGAGGATATGGACTTGATCTTCGGGCCGGATGTGCCTATTCTTGCCACGAAGGCCCGGAAAAACTACGAGACTCATCGGGATCAGCGACTGGAGGTGGTGATCCAGAATGAGAAAGCTGGCCTGAGCGTCGAGCATAATGAACAAGTCGAGGTCTAACCGTCTAATATATACATTATACATTAAATAGAAATGGTTATTACTGGTCCTTTGGTCAAATTGCTTTCTATTTGAACGCCTGATGGCCACGCTATTAGGCGGGCCATCAGGCCCACCATTCTTTATAGATTACTGGGCTTGGTTTGACTCGTGTTACTGCGTCGAAAATAACATGGCATCTAACGGACATCGGTAGGGGAATATGCAAGGAACTGTATTATAATATACAATTTTACAGAGGAAATTTTATTTATAAGAAAATACAATTGTACACCAAAGTATCGAATCTGATTAATGCCTAACGCCACGCGGTTTCGCATATGCGGTTCCGTCGAGGCCGCTCTATGTCCAGCCAATCACAGGCCAGACACCACTCCAAACTCCGCAATCGCCGGATCAGTTTGAGCTGTATCTGGCAGGCCTTAAAGCTTCTCCCGTGATATAAACCACAAAAAGGTTGATCTTCCTCCCACATCCGCCCTTGCTGATCTTCTGTTTTGCCCTCCCACAGAATACCCCACAATGCCTTCTCAGAAGAGCATCGCCACCGGCCTGAAGCTCATCGAGAGCGACAAGTCTAAGCTCCTGGGCTTGAAGGTCGGCAGTCATGAAAATGTCGAGCCAGGGCAATACATTCCTCGCGCAGGTAAGAGCCCGGAACGACAAAAAAAAGCCGTGGAGGCGTTATCATTAACTCACATTCCTATGTAGATGCTCAACAGCCTCCCCAAATCACTTATTTGGGAGCTTCGAGTGACAAGACCTACCTCATCGTGACCCTTGACATTGACGCGCCATTCCCATCTTTCGATGTCCTTGGTCCTATTCTGCACTGGGTCCAACCGGATGTCAAGGCCACTGAATTGACCCTGAAGACGGACGCCCCTTTCATCGCAAACTACATTGCCCCGGCCCCTCCTCCTGGTAGCGGACCTCACCGCTATGTTTTCTTCTTGTTTGAACAGCCAGCTGGCTTCGATGCTAAGATGTATGCTCCACCTGGTGGCAAAAATCTGTCAAACTGGAACCGCATGCGTTACGACCTCGACTCGTGGTCCAAAGAGATCGGCCTCGGAGAGATCCTGGCTCTCAATTATTTCAAGAGCAATTAGCTGCACTTCTCTAGGAGTGTGAGAAGATTAATTGCTTAATCAGGCTTCCCTTTCGGAACTATTACCCCATTCTCTGGTACCTTCAGTTTTAATGTCTAGTCTGTTGCAGTTCATACTTATACCAACGGCTCGTTTTCCGATAGCGCTATGGAAGTCATTGTTTTCAAGAAAGAAAAAACACCCCCCAAGATATTTTCAGTCTATTCCAAGGTATCTGTTGTTTTTATTGTGCTTATTGTACTTTGGCAAGTATTTCATAAATCCAAAGGGATTCAATGACACTTAAGTAAGGAAGCCTTAATTCAAGATAGTGATAGGGTTTTAAGATATCATTAGAAGTGTACAAACGAGGCGCCAAGGTCGTATAAGCTGATGCGGTTTTGAAATGCAATATTACCCCTGTTACTTATGCTGAAGTCCTACTGCTCTATCCACAAATATTCTTCTAACTTCAATATCTTATCTTCGTCAAATGGGTCTACCACTACCATGATATTCCAAAACAGTTGCGAATGATTCTAAGATTTTGCCAAGCACGACCTCGAGAGCTTCTGGGGGGCTTGTTACTGCAGTACCTCGAAATTCTCCCGTCGAAAAAAAAGGTAGATACTATTCTAATCAATTCTTTTAACATCACGGTAGCTGAACGCGTTATCTACGATGAGAATCAGATCAGAATGCGCTATTTGATACATTTCAGCCGTTAGGCGATGTGCGAATGTACAAAGCTTATGAGGTCAAATTGTCTTGCTGGTTCTAGTATACGGTGACTTCAGGCTGTCCAAATCATTGGCCACTACTTGCTACTAGTGGTCGACCTTACAGAGATATGATTATTTATAGTCAGTCTATTTTCAATCGCACAGCATCAATATTCCATCATATTCAATAATTTAATCTATTCAAAGGAACAAATGTGCTTCAATTGAACAGCTGTAGGCAAGCTGGCAGAGGTGACCAGGAGCCACTGAGTACTTGCTACGAAGTATCCTGGATAAGCCTACGTAGGATATTTCAATCCACTAGTCTAACATTAATTTTACGGTATATTCAAACTAATGATTTCACCCACAAACGCAGCTCTTGCTTCTTCATTTGCACTGGAACTTTCCGCTTCAATGGCTATTTCAAAGCCCGAACAATCGTTGACCTTCCCTTTCACAGCCAACTTCCTTCAATTCCTAGTCCACAAGGTGATTTCTTCTCTGTCAAGATGTCTTCCAATTCCAGCTCGAGCCCCAAATCAGTGCTTGGGGGTCTTCGCATCGCAGCAAGTGGACCGCTGGGGCGGAGCCACTGTAAATATCCTGGCCACCTTTTGTATTTATACGCACTAATATTTGAAAATTTCAGGTCTTCTTCAAGATATTACTGAACAGCTTGGTGGGGTTTTTGTCACTGATGGGCACAAGAATCAATGTAATGTTCTCTTGACAACAGAGAATAACGTTCGGAAGAGGCGTCCCAAAATAAGTGAGTCTTACCCTGATATAAGCAAAATCATGTGAATCTCACAAAAGGTATCCAGTAGATAAATTATCATCGTCTGGGGGGTGCGTCTTTGTGACGGTCGATTGGCTGTTTAAGTGCTACGAGCAAAACATGCTGGTCAATTTCGAACATTTCAGCATATCCAAGTCGCCAACAAATCAAGAAACCTTCGCCAACCGCAAAAGGCGTAAGCGAGAGATTATCGAGCGCACTGGAAAGCCCAGCTTAGGGGGCGAATCGCAGGATTCCGGGGAGCATGGAAACGCTGAAAATGCCAACGAAGACAATGTGATCCGCGAAGCCAGTCTTATCCAACCTGTTCCGCCTCTTCAGGTTCTAAAACTGATCCTCTGTGAAAATAGCTCTGTGGACGCAAAAGATGATACCTATTCAATTGTTTTGAAAAGGGTATCAGAGAGTTTCCGCACCAGCTCTGGAACCTTTCTTGGTTTCAAATGCAAACAGGATGCGATAAAGTATTTTGCTGATACATTTGAGACTCTCACAGGTTTACGCTGGGAAGACCGCTCTCAATCCCCACAGTTTGAGAAGTATATTTTCATTGACACCAATCATGAGGAAATAGTGACGGATGATATCTCGGACAGGATGAAGACAACTAATGGAGAAATTCGTGAGGCCTTGAGATCTATCACTAGGCCATCCGACTCCACCTTCCCCTACCTGTATCACTTCGGCTATTACTCTCCAGTAGCGGCGGATTATCATGACGGTATATTGTCTAGTAATCTGAAACACCTGCGATCATACTTTAAAGCCGTTGAGGAGAGAAAGTGTGGATATACAGCTTATCGTCTTCTCCTGGGAATGGGTATCTTGAAGCGTCTTTTAAAAGACAGTCTTCACAATGGCACAAAAGATTTGCTAGCTGGCTTCTATCGACACCTCTTTCCAAGGATGCTGACTGGCACCTTTCTCGCTCCCAACCCTGCATATGCAAATGATGTGAGGAGAAGACTCCATAGGTTGATGGTCTACCATTCGTTTTGTAAAGATCCATTGAAACTCGAAAAATCTCTTAACTAGGAATCCTTGAAAGATCATCAGATTCTACAAATAATTGGCCTCGAGATGATTCTGGGTATGTGTCTTGCTCTATGTCTGCCTGTTCTTGGCAGTTACTAACGCTAGAAAAGTCGACCCATCTAGTGAAGAGCACAAAAAGCTGCATCGCTATTTTCATGGTCACTCCATAGATGAGGATATCACAGCGGGGCCCCCACTGAAAATATTTCGAATTTGGCGACATCATGAGAGATGGGATTCTAGAACTCCTCTGTCGCAATCTACAGGAGCTGGCCAACGACGCTTACTGTGGCATGGCTCCCCCATCATCAACTTCTTGTCAATACTTATCAGGGGACTGGGGAATACCGACGAGACTACTGTGCGCAAGTGCTATAATCATTCTCCACAAACCTGGTGTGCAGCGTCTTCAGCAACCTCTTTGGGATATTGTCAGAGAGGAGGATCAGCCTCTGTCAATTTGATGCTTCTTTTTGAGGTCTGTCAGTCTACTTTCACTAATTGTGAAAATATCCCCATCGGGCAAGTACCATGGCAGGACGCTGGATCTATTCACTCGGATTTACAAGGCATCGATATTGTCGACCATGCGAAAGACACTAACTATGCTGCCCGAAGTGCAACTTACTCTTTCCCAAAGTCCACGCCTATTCGCCTGCGTTACTTGTTTATGATTCCTGGACATTGGTGAGTTACTGGATTATTGCTGTGCGGGAGCCTATCATATCATTGCACGATCATGGGTATCGCCGTGCGTAGAAGGAATTATGGGGGCCAGATTTGGGAGCGATTTTATTTCGAAAATATGTAACATGACTGATTATTAAAAATAAATTGAAATTATTTCATTTTTTATGGCTTTATTATGTAGTAGTCAAAACAAAACAAAACAAAGCAAGTAATTCTGGGTCTGTGGTAGTTATCTGTGGTAGCTGAGAAGATCCCCAGAGCGGGAGCTTATCTGCTGATCTTTGCTCCACAGGTCCCCGTGATCCAGAACCCCAAATGCGCCATCGCGACTTTTTCTTAACCTCGTCTTCTGCGACTATGGTACTTCTGGTAACCGTGGCTGCAGCCCTATGGGCAGGTACTGCAGTAGCACAGTACTTTCCACCGACCCCAGAAGGCTTGACTGTCATTGATTCCAAACACGAGGAAGGGGTCAAGATTTCATACAAAGAGGTAAGAATGCGGGGTGCTCGATGGCAGGGGATCCCTTACCTCAAAGACTAACTGTCTGGAGCCTCACATCTGTGAAACAACCCCAGGGGTCAGGTCGTACTCTGGCTACGTCCATTTGCCGCCCGGTACGTTAGACGACGTCCACGTCGACCAGCAGTACCCAATCAACACCTTCTTTTGGTTCTTTGAAGCTCGCTATAATCCCAAAAATGCCCCGCTGGCCATCTGGATGAATGGAGGGCCGGGCAGCTCGTCCATGATTGGCCTTCTTCAGGAGAATGGCCCATGCCGTATCAAGGCTGATTCTAATTCGACTGAGTCCAATCCGTGGTCCTGGAACAACTATGTCAACATGCTTTATATCGACCAACCTAACCAAGTGGGCTTCAGCTACGATGTGTTGACCAACGGAACTTATGATCAGATTGATGCTGCTTGGAACATATCGAAATGGACGGACGGAGTGCCCACGCAGAATAACACGTTTTACGTGGGAACGACCACCAGCCAGAAGGCCAGTTCAGCTGCAAACACCACTGAGAATGCCGCCCGGTCGCTGTGGCACTTTGCGCAGACCTGGTTCTCCGAGTTCCCTCATTACAAGCCTCGGAATGACCGAGTGAGCATCTGGACTGAGTCTTATGGAGGTCGCTACGGGCCTTCTTTCACTGCTTTTTTTCAAAAGCAGAACGAGAAAATTGCGAATGGTTCTGTCGCCGCCGCCGCGGAGTCGCACTACATCCACTTGGATACGCTTGGGATTCTCAACGCCTGCGTCGACCTTTCTGTACAGGCACCGACTTATCCCAAAATGGCTTATAACAACACCTACGACATTGAGACGATCAATAAGACAGTTTATGACCGAGCCATGCATGCATGGAGCCGCCCAGGTGGGTGCAAGGACCTTATTCAGAATTGTCGGACTCTTGCAGCCGAAGGCGACCCACAGATGTATGGCAACAATGAGACAGTTAACAAAGTCTGTGAAAAGGCAAACGACATCTGTAGCAACCAGGTAGAAGGGCCATATACAAACTTTGCTGGACGAGGTTATTACGATATTACCCATAAAGACCCGGATCCATTCCCGCCAAACTACTTCCTGGGCTATCTCTCGCAGCACTGGGTCCAGGGCGCACTCGGAGTCCCCATCAACTTCACCGAGTCTATTGATAGCGTCTACCGCGGCTTTTCGTCCACAGGCGACTACCCGCGTGCTGACGTCCACGGATACCTCGAAGATATTGCGTACGTGCTCGATGCAGGTATCAAGGTTGCACTAGTCTACGGAGATCGCGACTATGCCTGCAATTGGATTGGTGGCGAAGACGTGAGTCTGACTGTGGAACATGCCGCGGCGTCTGCCTTCCGCGCTGCAGGCTATGCGCCCGTCCGCACGAACGCCTCGTACATTGGCGGCCAGGTTCGTCAGCACGGCAACTTTTCTTTCACGCGTGTCTACCAGGCTGGTCATGAAGTTCCAGCCTACCAGCCTGACACTGCATACGAGATCTTCCACCGCGCCCTGTTCAACCGCGATATTGCCACTGGGAAGGTTGACACGGCGCGTAATAGTTCGTACTCGACGCAGGGACCGGCATCTACGTGGCATATCAAGAACGAGGTGTATGAGAATCCGGAGCCAGTCTGCTATATCCTAGCATTGGAGGCTAGCTGCACGGAAGATCAGATTGCCAGGGTCCGCAACAACACTGCGATTATTAAGGATTACATCGTGGTGGGGTAGAAAGCTTGGCTCTCATTGTTAGTCTCGTCCCTCAATTGTCTCGGGGTTTTTTTCATATGATAGATAATATATTCTTTCAGTTTCAATGGCATGGAAAATTCGAATCAGCCTTGCACCTGGGCAGATGAAAGCCATGAATGCCTAACGGGCATGTGGGGCAGATCCATTGATGGTGATATGGATCATGACGTCGGGGACTCCCGTCGCAGGAAATTGAGAAAGAGTAGAGCCGAATATAAACCTAGATTGAAAAGACATTTAAACGAGTATTCTTTTGTATAGACGCGGTCGTATGATTGTGGTAAGACATAGTGCGTGGAAACTTCTCGAAGCTTCCGTCTCACGTCCCACGTCACACGTCACTATCGACGCTCGAGCATGAGATAACCCTGCCCAAGTGCGGTCTTGCAGAGCCCGGTTTTTGGATGCGCCTTTTTCTTAACCCCTCTTTTGGTCGCATTTGGTTCTTCTTTCTTTTTCATTCATCTTTGTACTTTTGTTTCACGACCGCTCCCACATCCCATCCGAAACTTCTACGTCATTCGAGAAGCTACGACCATTTTCCGGCCGCCTCACAGCCCACGAACCTGAGATTTAAACCTGCCATCTTCTCCACGCCCGCGTTCATCGTGGGTTGTCACTCTAAAACTCAATCCCCACCCCGCATATCATGGTAGCGGAAACTAAGCTGTACGATGCTTTAAGCGTCAAGCCTGATGCGACTCAGGACGAGATCAAGAAGGCCTACCGCAAGGCCGCCCTGAAGCATCACCCTGACAAGAACAAGGACAACCCTCAGGCCGCAGAGAGATTCAAAGGTACGTATTTCTCAGTTTCGTGCCCCGCTTGCCCCTCTCTTTGAACCCCAGAATTAACATTGAATAGACGTATCCCAAGCATATGAAGTTCTATCAGATCCCGAAAAGCGCAAAGTCTACGATCAATTCGGCCTCGAATACCTCCTCCGCGGTGGTCCCCCACCTTCATCTGGTGGCGGTCCCGGTGGAGGTGGTGGTGGCGGCGGCGGCATGCCCGGCGGATTCAACTTTGGCGGCATGCCCGGCGGCGGAGGTCGCTCATTCCACTTCTCGACCGGACCCGGTGGTGGTAGCGGCTTCCAATTCAGCAATGCCGACGATATCTTCCGCGAGTTCGCCAAGGGTGGCAGTGGCATGGGCGGCATGGGCGGTATGCCTGGCGGAATGGGTATGGATGACGATGACATCTTCTCTATGCTCAATGGTGGAGGCTTCTCTCGCGGTCGCCCGAGTGGTGGTGGCCGGCAGCAGAAGGCCCGCCGGGCTCCGACACCTGAGCCGACTGTTGTCGAGAAGGATTTGCCTTTGACTCTGGAGGAGATCTTCAAGGGGACCAGTAAGAAGGTCAAGACGAAGAGCAAGGCGTTTGATTCATCGGGGAAGCGGACTGTCGATGAAATCACCTTGGAGGCTACTATCAAGCCTGGTCTTCGGGCTGGATCTAAGATTAAGTATAAGAATGTCGGTGACCAGGAAGAGGGTGGTCGACAGGATGTGCATTTGATTGTTAAAGAGGTATGTGATCCAAACTTCCTAGGCCTATATTTGTTAATTCGGAATTGCTAACATTGTTCTTTCTTCTTATAGCTAGAGCATCCCGACTTTAAGCGCGTTGGTGACAACTTAGTCACGACCGTCGAACTCAGTTTGAAGGAGGCCCTGACTGGCTGGGAACGTATTGTGAGGACGATTGATGGCAAGTCCATTCGAGTCTCAAAGCCAGGCCCCACGCAGCCCGGCCATGAAGAGCGATACCCAGGCCTGGGTATGGTCATATCGAAGAAGCCTAGCGAGCGCGGTGACCTTGTGGTGCACACCAACGTTAAGTTCCCGACAAGCTTGACAGCCGATCAGAAGGCACTTCTAAAAGACATTCTGCCTTGATCAACCTGATCAAAACGTTTTAGCATATTCGGCGTTGGTGTGAGCGATTCCCATTAGGTGGTTTAATGATGATGATATCTATTTCTTTTCCCCCTCCCATAAGACACAGTGTTGAGCCCGAAATAAAAATCCTCAAATCCCCATATATACTTCGTCCTAAATGTAACCAGTGCATTTCGTAGCGATAGCGTCAATGTAGATCCCGGCGCCTGATGAGTCCATGCGCCAATCCTACGCCCTAGACCCGATTGGGGAATGCGGAGAAGCAAAGCTCCTTAGAACGTTGGAGAGGTCCCACCTTCTTCCACTCAACAGCCCTCGACCATGAAGCGGAGAGTCACCCTCACTCAGCATGCAAATGCGCCTTTCGACGCCAGCCAGCTAGAGTTGAGCTCGAAATCGCTTACTATTCGCGACCTGGACGCGTTACGCGAAGAACGCATCACGCTCGACTTCGAAGAAATCCCCGAGCAGGTGAGCCAGAAAGCCGCACGCCTCCTTGATATCAGTGATGCTAACTATGCCCTTGTTTATGGTACAGGTCCATCGCTCTCTCCAGATTTCTCGCGAACTTCACATCCGTTGGGCCACCGAACGGCCGTACAATGTTGTCGCGCCGTTTACCAGCAGAGTCTCCCCCGGTCTCCATGTATTCTATACACCCCAAAAAGAGGGTCAAACATCGTGAGACACCCCCGGCAATCTGGATTTGTCGAGGGTTGTGAGAATGAAGCTAATTAAACTGCCGAATAGGGCTTCTCTATGCTCGCAACTAAATGGAATCTTCGGCGTGTTTTGTGATACTATTGAGGTGAGCTAGCACTTGAGTTCTTTGAACTTTTTACATGCTATTTCGGAACCCATCGCCAATTAGGCTTATCTTAGCCCGTCTTAACAGCTTAATCGCAGGAAAACTTTATCACTCCCCCGAATGGAACCGCTACACCAACAACCCTACAATTTCATACGAAGCTCCCGTTGCTAGACACCTTCGCCGATTTCATAGCAAGACTCAAATGTGACGGTTTCAGTCATCATGAGCCTGAGAAGGCTAGGTGTCAAGACTTCACTCGATCTCTCCGATCTGCCGATTACGTCGATATCGATTATGACTCCACCTCACAAGTCCTGAATTTCTCTGTCTTCTGGACTAACACACCAGAAGAAGGCTGGAATGAAGTAATAAATGGGCCAAATTCCAAGTCTGATAAAGTTGAATTTGGGCTACTTGGTGCCGATTCAGCACCAGACCCAGAAGATCTCAAAGTGGGTGGCCTTTTGGCTACTATCGGAACAGACAAGAAACTCAGTAAGTACCACCACAGCGAAGATAAGATTTATCCAAATGGTTTGCCACGAACCAGGCTAACAGAAATCACAGAGCCAACCGTTTTCCACTTTCCGTCGCGCCATCACTCTCTCCCTGAGCCCGCCAGCTATACCGTCTCCTTTTCCAAGCCAACAGGCCTCCATCCAACACTATCCGTAATCATTCCTCAATCAGCCCTCACCCGACCACCAGCCCCAGAGTATCAAGAGTGCAGTCTTCATACCTACTTAACCCTCCCATCCTCAATATTCGGTGACCAATATCAACTCGGGACAACAGATCCCCTCTTCCTCGCATCTCACAACCTCGCTGGTCTCCGCGCCCACGCCGGCGAGACAGACCTTGAGGCTCCAGACTGGGCCGTGACATCCTGGGGCTCGACTTGGCTTTTCGACCTCGCAACACCGCCAGAAGAATCACTCGACCAAGCGGCCAATTGGACTGCTACAATACCGCTCCACCTACGATATCTCCGTCCGGCCGAAGAGTCCGGGTATGAGACTGTGCATGTGCCGTGGCCTGTCGTATTCTGGGCCTGTAGCTCTGATGACGAGACGCCTTTGGGCCTGAACCCTTTCGACCGCACGAGCCTTGGCTGGGATGGCCACTTCGGGCCGCATACCTTGTTCTACCAGTTCCGACCTGATGGCGATCCTCTTGTTGAGGAAATCGATGTCCCTTGTCTTCACAAGGAGGCAGGGTTTGGTCTTTTCCAGACCCGTAATATCGAAATTGCGACATCCGTCGTTATCTCTCTGGGCTTTTTATGGGTGCTTTGGCGGCTTGTTATAGTGGCCTGTTCCTCTGGGATCAGGGCCAACACGTCCACCAAGGACGAGAGTCATAAGAAGAAGGAATAGAACCACGGATTAATCTTATTTCTTTCATTCGGTAGTGTCTTGGGGGTATCACAGTACATGTCCATATCGATCGCATGCCTCCTTGCATAGCGTTTAAGGCGTCATATCATAGAATTGGTCTTTGGAGTAGAGGCCACCTAGCAGGCCAGTCATCATATACACAATTCGCAATTCCGCCAGTATCCAATATCCAGCTTCTTCGTGTATAATGCTAAACAACGGCTAAATACCCATCTCAGGCAATGGCCACGGCACGTCAGTCATAAGAAACTGATCAAGATCAAAGTTCTGCAAACTAGGCATATCAATAACCAAATCACCCAGCCACGAAAGTTCCAGATTCGAAACCGGTGCATTGTCCACTGTTTGTATAAGACCTTGCTGCTGCGTCTGCTGCTCCCGCTCATCATCAGCCGACCCCCCATCCCGCTGCCCCGAGGAGGTCCTTTGCTCTGTGCCCGCTGCCCCCGCATTCGCACGCAGTACATCGCCCAGCGCACGGGTATCATCCTCTTTCCTGCGCTGATGCAGCGCAATGAGCAGGTACGCAGTCGAGTAAGCCTCGCGCATGGCGTCAGTGTCATATGCAGTGAGGACCTCGCGCAGTGTCTGCATGGCGTCTGGTAGCAGAGCGAGAGCTGCACGGTTGTCAATTGCCAGCAAGGTGCAGACTACTTGGAACGGCACATTGGCGACTTGGTGCCAGGGACAGGAGGAGGCGACCATTCCGCGGGCGGCGCGGAGACCACGGGCTGCGAGGGCAAGGACGCGGTCAAGCAGTTTACTTGAGACGGGTGGGTGGGCGTTTAGGGCGCGGACGCGGCGGTATATGCATAGTATGAGGTTGCATTGGACTAGGATTAGGGATTGGTCGGTGTAGACGATGTCGAGGACGGAGGAGAGGGCTGATTCGAGTTCTGGGAGGTCTTGCGGGGTTGGGCCTGTTGGGTCTAGGTTTTCGGAGAGGGGGAGGAGGTGGAAGATGTCTGCGCGAGAGGACGAGGGGGGTTGCGTGGTGTTTGGGGTCATTAGAGGCCAGGCGCGATGTGCTGTTGCGCCGTGGAGGACGACGCGCGAGCGCCCCAGATCGAAGGATATCCAGGTATTCAGGTGGCGGGCCATGCCGTAGAGGCGGCGGTGGGTATCAGGGGTATTGAATGTTTTTGTTGGGTCGTTTTCATTTGGTGGGTTGATACTTTGGGTGTTAGAAGGACCGTGAATTAGGCCTGTTGATTCTGGGTCGGTAGATTCAAGATGAATGCCTGCAGCTTCGACCATGTGCATCAAGGTGCAGCTCGCCATCCAGGCAGCATGTGGTGATGCTGTCATGCGCAGATACGCGGCGCGAAGTACCCAGCCTGTGACTGTCTCAATTGAAGGTGTATCTGCGCAGAGAACGCTCTTTTCTAGAAGAACACGTGCCGCATCGACGAGTTTGAGTTCCGTGTCCACGATCTCGCGACGGGAGAAGAGAAAGCCGAGAGCTGCAACGCCATACAGAACCGCATCGATATCATGCTCAGCCTCTTCAGAGGCCGATGTTAGCCAACGATGAGCAATACGAGGGAACAATGCTTTGCGATCTAAGAATGGATAGCACGGGTCGACTTTCTCGAAGTAGATGAGAGCCAACCGGCGCATTTCCTCCTGGGAGAGGATTCTTGTGATTGGCGTCGTTCTCGGATGAGTTGATGAAGAGAACGTAGGTGACAATCGTCTCTGGCCAACATTCCAAGCAAAAAGGTTCAAACGTGGTGCGTTCGCTGGGTCAATTCGAAGCCCGAGTTTGCGGACAAAGGCGGCTCCAGAATTGATCTCGAGAGACTGAGTAACCTGATGCGGACGCTCTATTCGACTATATGAGCCCGGGGATGCTGAGCTGCCGACGGCATTGGCCTGGTTCTGGGTTATAGCTGGTAACTGCCCATCTCGCGGTGCTGCCAGCTGCCCCAGCGTGTGCAAGCCGCCGTTATTACTTGCTCTCGCTTGTTTCCTGCGCGATCCGGAACTATAGTCGCAGTCCACGCCAGCCTGGACACAGGTAGTGCATGGTTTCTCGCCTGAGCATTTGCGCTTGCGCGATTGGCACGAGAGACACGCAGCACGCGAGCGCTTGCGGGGCGTGGAGTCGGCCATGGTTGATGCGGAGATGGCTCGGGGATTTGGGGACTTCGGGGGTTTGAGAGGGAAGTCAGTCTCCGCGGAACGTCAAAGCCTTTGCTCAACTCCGCATCCAAGCAAACAACCACCTCTTTCCAATTGCACTTTATGGCGTAGTTGGTCACACCGGATTGATTTCTTTGGGCGTGACAACCTATGATATTTCCTCCTAGGATCCAGCATTGCCTTGTCATGCATGGTCGCCCGAGCGCCTCGGGGTGTACCGTGCCTCGTTTCTGCTGCAAGCTTTATAGTTGGTGTTCAGAGATATGAATTCAAAGCTAGGCTCAATCTCTGCTCAAATATCTTCTCGGTAGCTGCTGGTTCGCGAGATATTCATAAACTCATGCAAGGTATCCATAATATCCACCTGTTTCCAACCTCAATGGCGTAGTTCGGGTCTTCGAACTGCTGCTACCATAACACATATCGTAGATCTCACCATCCATGGATCCATCTCTGAGGTGTGTGGTGAAAGCTTGCAGCCATCTATCGATGCGTGTAGTATACCTAGGTACTGTCGAGGTCATGACACTGGCCGTCATCACTTGGACGTCCCACCTGACGACGCAGGGAATGCTGCCGAGGTCTTTCCAAGGTTCCTTTTTCTTATATATATACCTTCGAAACAAAGGTCTCGATGCCAGCAATCAGGTTGTTGTCGTTCCACAGAAAAGTTCATTCAGCTTATCTTCCAAGGCTGGACACTGCCTCGGCATTGACAGCTCCCGTCTATTTGCACACATCAAACTATTTGCTAAAAGATATCGCGATGGCCCCCATCCAGGAATACCAGGCACGCAACCCCAAACCCTAAAGCCTAAAGGAATGGCCTATGCAGCGTTGGCTCGTGCAGCATCTGCGCCACCAGCTCCAGCGACCACCTCGAGCACCGTGAATCTGAGCAATCAGCGGTGTGTCATCGTCTTTGTCGAGAGATAAGCCGCTTTCCCGCATTCTGGCGCCCTCGATTGGTTCCAACCCGGACGGCCGATACCGGCCCCGCCGGCGCTGATTGGCGCTGATGGAGTCGGTGAGGCACGTGCCCCACTGACTCCGTGTGAAAAACCTCTTCCTTTCTCTCTCCTTCTTTCTTCCTTCCCCAGTTCCCAACCACTTTTGACTCCACTCTCCATGTCTTGCTAAAGAAAAGCCCTTTCCCCTTCCTCTTTCCTGACTGGTTTACCTTCAGTCGCGCTTATGTGTTTGGCACCCTCAATCTTCACCTCCCAGGACTACATCTCGGGTACGAACCTCCTCTCTCCGCATCATCTTCTCCAATGCCTCCAAATACTAATGCCTTCGCCTATAGATCACCTCTGGAAAGCTTCCAAGAACTGAATTGACCTATTCATATCCCGTTCATCTTCTTCTTGTCTCTCTATACCTCAAAAAATGTTCATGAACCTTTTCAAGTCCATGCCCCCTCGGGCTATGGCTTTCAACTCCGTGAAGCACTCCGCTCAGTCCCGCTTCATGGCTACTGTTCGCCAACGGGCTGCTCTGGAGCCTGCTACTTTCACCATCCGGGATGGTCCTATGTTCACCGGAAAGTCCTTCGGTGCTCGCTCCAACATCTCTGGCGAAGCCGTTTTCACCACCTCCTTGGTCGGATATCCCGAGTCTTTGACCGACCCTTCGTACCGAGGCCAGATCCTTGTTTTCACTCAGCCTTTGATCGGAAACTACGGTGTTCCTTC
>KZ119353.1:3215-49482 GCA_002153405.1 Mycosphaerella populi pn0402
CTTCTTCTTCTTCTTCTTCTTCTTATTCCCTTTTCCGAGAGTGATATTCCGTCAGATGACTGACATTGCTTCATAGGTCCATGATTCTCGGCCGCAGGGGATGCGACCCAATTACACGGATTTGTCGTCTGTGGAAAAGTATGAGCTTCCGGCTGAGACTTACGAGTCTCTTTCAGATTCGGTCTTGGCTTGGAAGAGGAATCAGAAGCTTGGTCGCTTTGATCCTAATGCGCTCTCGCCTGAAGAGTCTTTGCGTCAGCAAGCTGAGAAGGACAAGAGCGAAGTCGACTCAAGAGGTTAGTGGAGACCTGTTGATTGATGCACCCCTTTTTACCGATACTAAATACAGTCTTGTGAAAGGCATTGCTGTCTCTAAAAGAGCCATTGTTCTGCCATCGTCTCCACCACATATCCGACGTGGAACTGTCCAATTTGTAGGCCCCGTGCCAGCTATTCCTATCACAGGCCCTGGACGTGACCTTGCAAAAGAAGGTGGGCTGCCAGCGGAACTCCAGCCAATCTGGGTTGGTATCGAATTGGATGAGCCTACAGGGAAGAACGACGGCAGTGTGAATGGGCAGCGATACTTTGAGTGTCCTGATAAACGGGGCGTGTTTGTTAGGCCTGAAAAGGTGGAGGTTGGAGACTTCCCTCCTCTGGGCTTAGATGACGAATTAGATGACTTGATGGAAGAGATTTAAATCTTATGGTTTGAAAAGGGACGGGTTTGAGTAAATTGGTTTATTTCATGTAGATAAGATTAATCCCAACACCAGTCCAACCTTGTCACGCCTAGTACAGGTAAATTAAAATGACGTCCCTGACATCCTAACGAAGCCTAGTGAAATGAGGGAAAAGATAAACAAACAAAAAAACATCTCGCTAGAGAAAGAGACATGGGGTATCGTGACGCATCATCACAGAGTGAAGTAGAACAGATCGACGACCGGGCCAAACTGATAATCTATGATAGATTTATCTATTTGGCCTTCGCCTTACCCTTAGGACGTCCTCTACTTTTTGAAGCATTGGAGGAGGGCTTAGGAGCGCTTCCAGCTTCAAACTCACTCTCGGCTGCTGCATTCTGGGATTCTGAGTTGTCTGATGCTTCGCCCTCGCCTGGGATACAGCCCTGAGTAAAGAAAAGACGTGCCTCTCTCTCGTATGGGTTTTGAAAGCTGTAGAGGTTGCCTGTGAAGAAGTAATTAGCTTATAAGTTATCTTGCAGGTGCTCTAGTTTTTGATTGTTACTTACCGCGAGGTACTTGAAAGACAGACCCTTTACCAGCGCTGAACTGAACTCCGGAAATATCGACTTGGACACGACCATGAGTCACGTAGAAAACCATGTGCATCTTTTTTGAGTTCTTTGGTCTTTTGACGCCGTCCTTGGGAAGCTCTACAACACCAGAGCCAATGAAGTGTGAGCTAAGCAACTTGGCAAAACGAAATGTAGAGTCTTTGACTTCTCGTGTCTTGATGCCAGATGGAGCATATGCAATATCTAGAAGGGAAATGAGTATCGGCACCTCGAGGCTGTGGAATCTTGTACATACCAACAATCTCTTCACTGCCAGTGTTTCTTTGGGTTTTTGAATCCCATGACGGAACATACCCGTGAAGTATACCATCTTCCTTTTCCCATACATCAGCGTTGGGATCGTCCTCTTCATCGGAAGATTCCTCGCGATTCTTCTTCGATTTGGACTTTGAACCAGGGCGTTTGCCTTTCTTCGACTTTCTTGGCCCGTTTGGTTCAAGTTCCTCAGCGCGTACCACCTCCTTGATTGTGGACATCGGGTACCGTTGTCCCTCGGCAGCTTCGCCGTCTCCGAAAACGCAGCGTTCGTTCTTCCAATATGCCAAAGGTCGGATTGATACTCGTCCAGATCGTGTGTGAGTCGAACTGGTATCCTCGGGGTCTTCTCTCTTCAAGATGTACAAGCTGCGGCCTTTCAATGGGCCTGGGCGCTGGGCGTAGTTTTCCACGACCTTGTTGAGTTCGGGATCCAGGGGTTCATGAGCTGGCTTGGGTTTTCCATTTGTCTTCGCTATCTTGGCAGGTCTTCCATTGGTAGACTCCTCTGGTCCAGCACGCTGGCTCTTTGGCGGTCGACCACGAGCTCCCCTCTTAGGTTGAATGTCGTCCCCATTAGTTGCTTGTGGTGCTGGGCGCTTGTTATTCGCTTTTGGCTTTGAGCTGGACGCAGCAGCAGCCTTCGTCGTCTGTGAAGGGCCTGGTGCCACTTGGGGCGATTCATTTTCAGCATCTGTGTTATCTGCTGAATTGTTTGAGACATCTTCTTCAGGCATGACTGTCTCATTGCCCGCATCAAGGCTGTCATCAAAACCATTCTCTGCGGGTTGGAAGGCATATGAGTTCTCATCGCGCTCGTCGTCGGAAAAGTCATCGACAACTGGATTGGACGTTGTGGTCTGAGGCTTCACTTTTTGTGGTCTGTTTGTGCCTGCATTTACCGAGCGAGTTGTCAATGGTGAGGCCTCTTGGCGAGCACTTCCATTTAAGCCTTTACCATCTGATGGGCTAGATGAGACGGAGTCTTCCGCCACCTCGGGCGATGATCGTGGATTATACGAATACTGCGCAGGAGCGCCTCTATACTTGTTCGGTGAGCGACCTAGGGCAGTTCCTGGGCGCTTGATAGAATTCAAAAAATCCGAGGGTGCAGGTCCATTGCCTATACAGATTCGACCAGGTTAGACATACTTTTTTGTGTAAGTCGGGTTCCATTCTAGACATACCCTCGTCAATGGACATCATGTCAGATCCGATCGAGTCTTCTTCGTCATCGTCGAAACCATTCACTTTTGTAGGCGATTTCTCAGGAGATGAGAAGAGTCCGTCCATCTCTTCCATTCCATCCTCGTCTCGTTCCCTCTCCTGTAAAGTTATACCGGTGCGCCTGCGCAAGCCATTTTTGTCAGCTGCGAATGATCGCACAAAAAGAGCAAAATGCGCAATCCTACCTTCCTGCGTTCCCTAGGTTCGAGTAGTCGAGATCGCGGGGCTTCGTCGCCCCAGGACGTACCATTTTGGGCGGATAGGGTGGGGGGCGCAGAAAAACAGTCGCGATCAGAGGGTTGTAGTGAGCCTGTTAATTTCCGCTGATCTAGCGAGATAACAGAAAACGCGCAGCGAAGAAGTGGTGGTGACAGGAACGATGCGACGGGGAATTCGGACAAGCAGAAGAAACGCGCGCCGCCGCTAAACCCGAACGGTCGACGCGTTTTACATACCGCAATTAACACGACGATCTTTGAACTTCACTTGCACCACTCGCACTTTTTCTGGGACATTCTTCTTTTGCTTCAACACTCATTCCAAAGTTGTGGTAAACTGAATTATACCCAATGGAAGCCCCTCAAGATGATCTGTCGTTTATTCCTCCAAGTGTGGACTCAGATCGTCTAGTCGCAGGCGACTCTTACGCTTACTACACGCCCTGTCCAGCGGCTATCACGCCTCGTGGAGCTTCTAGTGAGGCTGGAGATGGCACGCCCTGCGTTCTTGGTGTCGATGAAGCAGGCCGAGGTCCAGTCATTGGCCCAATGGTCTACGGTGCTTTCTACTTGCCAATGGATCTTCATCATCCTCTGCTTGCCCAAGACCACCATTTCGACGATAGTAAAGTACTGACTCCCGGCGTACGAGCAAACTTGATGAGACTCCTCAATACACCTGGTCAGAAGTTGTTTGAGTGCTGTGGCTATGCGATAAAATCTCTCTCGGCTCGCGATATTTCAGCGGGCATGATGAAGCCTGGCACCGCTGTCTATAATTTAAATGCCCAAGCCATGGACGCCACAATCGAAATCATTCGGGGCATTGTTGAGGAACGCAAGATCAATGTCCAGGAGGTGTATATCGATACCATTGGAAACCCAGCCACTTATCAGACAAAGCTGGAGAAGATCTTTCCCTCTTTGAAGATCACAGTCGCTAAAAAGGCCGATTCGCTCTATCCATGCGTCAGTGCTGCCAGTGTGGCTGCTAAGGTAACGCGTGATGTTGCACTGGAGGTTCTTTACAAGGCTGTCTTGGAGGCTGAAGAAGCTGATAACGCATCAGAAACTTCAGTGGGGTGGGGAAGTGGCTACCCTTCGGATTCAAAGTGTGTAAGCTGGCTACGACAGAATATGGACCCTATATTTGGATGGGGCAATGAATGTCGATTCAGCTGGGGTACGATCAAAGAAATGCTGGAAGCAAGAGGGGGTGCCCGGGTGGACTGGCCTGACGATGAAGAAGATGGTGCCAATCAGCTCAGCGAATTTCTCCTGGCTTCAGGGCCTCCTCAAAGTTCTGGCCGGACGGGTTTACGCGACTGGTACGGAAGTCGACCATCGGAGATCATATGATACATGAAACAGGTATAATGAGATTTAATATGACATGCATGATACCCCCCTCATCTGGAGGCCAGTTTAATAGACGAACAAAGGAGAGACGTGGGTCAAAATTGATTAATACAAGCATGGGACAAGAACTCATGTATAAAGGGGAAGAAAGTATGTGTTCAAGTAAGTTGGGTATCATAGAAGAAGGAAATTAGAGCAACAGCGTCAATCACAGGGTGGCCGTTGAGAAATAGTAGTTGTCCCACAGGTATTCATAGTCCTCTACCACACTTCCCACCAAATCAAGCAGCGGCTTATTCTTCATCTTGTTTGTAAAGCTGTGCAGCCATGACCTATTTTATGTTAGCTGCAGCCCAGTAGCGCGGGGAAACGTTATATAAGAGAAGGTACGAACTTGGTGATATTCTCGTAGAATGCGCCCCGCATGAGCCACCAGCCCATTGACCACCCACGCTTCTTGAGTTCTTCTCGCTCAAGACCAGTAAGCCCTCGGAGACCACCAGCAACTCGTTCTCTGAAGTCGCGCTTAGCTAGCTGACGGCAGCCATATTCCATGCCAAAGCCAATTAACCAGGGTCGCCAACTCCGCCTATCTCCACTCCATCTTTGCATGGCAAGGGCATAGACAACAGGTCGCAGAATGTAGAGCACCTCTGCTAACTGTCCCTGCCCTGTCACTCGGTGCAACAGAGTCTTGGGCGGCTTAATGTCATCCGCCGTAAGAACTTTAGAGATGAGGAAGTTTGAGACATCGTTGGCCTCAGGTAGAGACGGTAGAGAAAGGCCGGTACGTGGCATCGTCCAGCTCAAATCTGAAGACTTGTCGCTGACGGGGGTATCCATGCCATTCCAGTCGCCGGTGTCTTCCTCCTCCTCTTCTCCAGTCCTCGGGTCCGCCTCTCGCTCAGGCAAGGGTGGGCTGACCAAGGGCCGCGAATTCGTCAACCGAAGAAGGAGCAAGCGGCAAACGGCTTTTGCAAACTCAATAAAAACAACGATACGCCATCGGGTCTTCTGGCCACGTTTTCGAGCCGCCATTTCCCATAGCAGTTCAGTGTATTGAAGCATCTGAAGAGCCAAGGCTACTCGGCGATATAATGAAGAGCGTGAAGACCAGTACTTCGTGTACCGGGAGTGAGGCGTGGGAGGTGGGCGCGAGACATTTTGTGGGAGCTTAGATACTACTTTCGAGACCAGGGAGTCATGATAGAGTGATAGTAGCTGTACACCCGAATGGACTGGTATCATGGTTAGGGGAGGGGTTCGGTATAACTGTAAGAGTGAGTACTCACCACACTCAGAAGCAACTTCGGATTCACGATATCGGCCTAATTTACGGGGTTTTGGCATTAGCGACTGAAGCTAGCAGTGAGAAAGGGTGAGGCGTGCGCACCTGGAATGATGTAGGTCAGAGACCTCAAGGCCGACTCAACCTGGCCAACGGAGCTGGCATTCTTGGTGACAAACTCCTCGTAGAGCGGCAGCCATTTCGATGGCTGTAGCATTGCTGCCGGGATGGGATTCTGAATATTGCGAACGGTCTCCATGATGACCGTGATCGCGTGAAAGGCGGGAGACGGGGAGTTGCGATCAAGTTTGGTCACGGGCTGCCAAGACAAGCCGAGCCGAGGTTGATATTTCCGGTTTAGGTTATGCAACGATGTGTATCTCCAGTACATAAAATGCATCATACATGCTATGACTTCATTAGTATTCTATGTTCATGTCTAGGTCGAAGAAAAGCTCATTGATCTATGAATATTCTCAAGGTCTTTCAGGCGGCGGAGCGGAACCAAATGGCACCATTACATCCTAAGTCAAATATGTATTTGAACATACGTAGCAATGTACACGGGAAGATACGCTCAAATGGAAATGGAGGGGTAATCTTTCATCTATGCATATTAAGAAAGATCGGTATATTGAATTGCGGATAGTTCTTATTGCGAAAAGATGTACCCTCGATATAATAACAATTAGACATACAATGTACAGTATTTCCTATTCATCAGCCCAGGTCCATAGTCCACCCGGACGCATGGCTTCACGGTATCGCTGCTCCACTCTTTCTCGATCCATCTGCTTGGCAGCCTCCCGGTCAGATTCGAGTTCTTGTGTAGAAGGCATATCGGTTCTCCAGAATCCAGGGGGCGTTTGGGCTCTCTGGTGATTATGTCGATGTTTTCCGTATTGATTGGCAAGAGCCCTTGCTCGGGCTTCGACGAGTAAACTTTCACGATCAGAGGAATTCATATTCTCCAACATCGGGTATTCATCGCCCATGTAGTCCTTAAGCATCTTTCGGTCTTCTTCTTGCTGTTTAGCCGGAGACCTTGCGGGAAGTCCACCGAGGCGTGCCATCGCCCGGAATCGATCCCCACAGCACTCTGGCCGTGTGCAACCGGCAAGGCAACGACGGTCATCTCTTTTGCGTACAACTGCGTCATATGCATAGTCCAGGCCTTGATTGCGTGCAGGGTTTAGTTTGAAGTGCTCAAGGGTAAGACATTTGATCGGCCGTGATCTGAAAGGCTCGTCTTCAGGATGGACATCGAGATCTTGCTGGGAGATAGAGTCAATTTGTTTCGGAGTGGTATCGCCATTCCTGAGAAGCTCCTCAAACGATGTATCTGCATCGTTACCACACGATAAGTTTGTGGTTTTCTCATCTGGTTTAGAGCCAATTGGGGGTCTAGACGGCCCCGGTCCTTCGAGAAGGCTCTGCAAACGGCCTTGGGCAATTTTGGGATTACCTACCCTCGAGTTTACTGCGTGATTCAGTGCTCTTTTTTTGGGATGTCCGTGACTTTCGGAGTCGTAAGCATCCCCATCTTCTGTCATGCCGAGAAACCGATGTCGATCAACATGTTTTGGCTTTTTGCTTGGGGAACTTCGATCAAGCACTCTTGTTCGTACATTTACATCTATCGGCTGCAGAACATTGGATTGATTGGATGTCCGATTAGGATCCATTCTCGAGGCTGATTCATTTCTGCGGGCTTCTCGTTGAGTGTATCTTTTAGTTGGTGTTTGTATAGTATCGCCAATTTCATCAAGATCTTGAGTACTTGGAATATGAAGACCAAGAGAAAATGCGACATTGTTTGCAGGGCTTGAGGACAACGGTTCGGGCTTGATTCGCGCTGGCTCTTGAGGATTAGGAGGATGCGAGTGTGGCGAAATTCTCTTCCTTTTTCGAGTCTGCAAATCCGGCAAAGAATCAGATGTCTCCATGGAGAGATCAGAGTCCGATTGGGTTGCTGTGGGAGACTGTGTTGATTGGATGGAAGAAATCCCTTGGCTAGCAATAGGCTCGCTTTTGACTATTAACTCTTTATTTGTAGAGTCACACTGGCTTTGCATCGCATTAGGAAGCCCTGAAATACCTCGAGGGTCGCCACCAACAGGCTTTTTTACCCTTTGGAACGTGACAGGTGCTCCCTCGACCATAAGGGTGAAGTGGTCACGGCGGAGCTGCTTATCCCATTGCTGCAGTTTTTTCTTGTGCTGCATAACTCTGGCTTTCAAACTGTGCCAGCTCTGAGTGAAGGTAGAGAGGCTGCAGTAAAGATCCTTGTATTTTGTTTCTAGGATTTCTCGTAGATGACCGACCTCGTTGGGATCACCAGACCAAACTCGCTCGGGGTCGAATTCGATATCGAGCTTGGCGTACTTCTCGGGAAGTTCCAGGTTATTTTCGCAGACCTCGTAGGATTTCAACTCATCTTTCAAAGCCAAA
Source organism: Mycosphaerella populi pn0402 (assembly GCA_002153405.1). Classification (NCBI taxonomy): domain Eukaryota; kingdom Fungi; phylum Ascomycota; class Dothideomycetes; order Mycosphaerellales; family Mycosphaerellaceae; genus Mycosphaerella; species Mycosphaerella populi. The sequence goes on from KZ119353.1 coordinate 11,335, forward strand.
ACCTCACGCTGAAGCTCTTCGGCCTTGTATTCAGCCTCTTGACGAGCCTCGTTGGCTGCGGCGACTTGGTTCTGGGTTCCCGCGAGTCTTGCCGCATTCGCAGTCATTTCAGATTCTAGCTTGTGATAGGCATTGTCAAAGGAAGACTCGAGCGCCTCAGCGACGGAGACGTGAAGCTCTTTGAAGATCTCCATTTGGAGGGGGGGTGTCACCGAAAGGGTACCATTTCGCAATTGTGTTCCAGTCGATATAGACGCGGTCTTGGAACGCGTCCGGCAGTACGACTGACCGCCCCCGATAAGATCGATCAGGTGATTTGTTTATCGGTTGCGCGATAAGGGGCCCTTTGACGTATTCAGCCCCCGTGCCGTACCCCCGTAGCCCGCGATTATTCTCTTGTAGTCTCCCCGCATTGCGAGCTCGCACAATGCAAGTTTGAAGAAGCCTCAAAATTGAGTACAGGTATGTCCAAGCGTACGCGCGAGGACGCAACTCCAGACTCCGATGTTCCGCCTCCAAAACGAATTCGGGACAATCAAGTGCCGCCTGTTGATCGACTGTCTTCGTTAAGCAATGAGCTATTGCTACATATCCTATCGTTTCTCCCCATCGCATCTCTAAATGTGTGCCAAAGGTTTGTGAAGCTGGTCATATTTTTTTTTTACATGTAGATCTAATAACGTGCTTGGCAGATTATCTCGCAGGTTCCATGCTTTAGGTGGAGACTCGGAACTCTGGAAGAGACAATACTACTCCCATTGGGTGCGTCCTCGTGCACGTCGTCTTGCAAACATACGACGCGGTGCCAAGTCAAATAGTTCGGATTATTCACCCAAAGTTGCCACATGGCTAGATCATGGACATCTGGCCCAAGAAGGCCAGCTCACGAATTGGAAACGACAGTATCGCTTACGGCATAACTGGTCCAGAGGACTCTGTCGATTGACCGAGGTCGAATTTCCTCGCTCTTCTTCCCCTCCTGTACTAGCAAAGTTATGCACTGGTATTGTTTTCACAGCCGATGCACTACATGGACTTCGAGCTTGGGCAGCAAAAGATCCTGCGCGTTGTCTAGCCACAATTTCGTTCGACCTATCCACCCCTCAACCCACAGCCTTGGCGGTCAGTGACAAAGATGGTGGAATCGAGGTAGTTGTAGGGTTTGATGATGGCCGGTTCAGCCGCTTTGGATTGGATATCCGAAAAGGTCAATTCAACCTACGATCGATCCACGTTGCGTTCAGCAACGGAGCCATCACGGCCATGGCTTTGTCATCGCCGTACCTATTGACTGTGTCACAATGGAAAACACTTGCCTTACATCGCCTCGACTCATTCGTGAATGATTCTGAGGGAAAACCCGATGTGCCAGAGCCGCGTGAGCTAGCCTCTCTGCGGGCTGATAACATGGTCGCCCCCATGACCCTCTCGCTCCGAGTTTCGCCGCTGGAGATAGTGGTGACCATTGTCTACAGCTTTTTCCACATCGGTTGTGGATGGTCTCTTGGGATTCAAGAGCTACGTTTCGACAAACAGGGACAGCAACTTGAATCACGACTTGCCAGTACAGTCGACTCGCAATACGGAATCAAGCCTTTGCAAGCCACTTCATCTCCTGGATCTGGACGTCATTATTCTTCCGTGAGGATGGCAGAAAATACTTATACAAATCCTTCGGGGCCATCAATTCTTCACCTGCAACCTCCAACGTCGATGTCATATTCCCACCCATACTTGCTAACATCGCATGCCGACAACACCTTGACTATGTATCTTGTTGTCTCGAACTCAAATAGTCTTTTTGTTCGTGGTGGCCAACGTTTGTGGGGTCATACCTCGTCCGTTTCTGCAGTTCAAGTCACCAACCGAGGGAAAGCTGTCTCGGTTAGTTCGCACGGGAACGAAGTTCGAATTTGGGAGCTTGAAACCACCATTTCCTCACTAGGCTCCCACCGTCCCTTGAAAGAGGAAAGCAGCATCGAAGTCAGCCCCGGTAATCGCGAACAACCGAGGTCTAGAATCAATCTTTCTCCGGATGGGAAGGCACTAGGCGTTGGACTGGACTTGTCCAGAGATACTCCACAAAAGCGACCAGAAACCCATGAATGCATCGGGTTTGATGATGAGCGGGTTTATCTGCTAAGAGAGAAAGACATTCGCACCCACTCATTGGAATGTTATGACTTCACATGAAATTTTCGCATTGAGCACTATTGAGTTGAACTCAGCGACACTATAATATTTTCGATCGACTGGGTTGACAGAATAATTCTTGTCCTTTTTCTTGGCGATAATACACCAATCGCCCAACGTCAAATCGGGCGCTAGCGCAGGTCCAGCGAAGCCGGTCACGCAAACCCTGTAGCACAAGGTCCTCATGTCCTTTGTGAACCGGGGACCCTGGCAGGACACTGTGTTGTCTCGATCGTATAAATGTCATCTCACCCCGGGCTTTATTCCTTGTCCATAAACCACATGGGTTGCGACACTCCCGGCTCCCATTTGGTCCCATCCACCAAAGTCCAAGAGTGTGCTTCTAATTAGAGGGTAAATCAAATCACCTCCACCTCCACCTCACAGTCAGGCAAATTCTATACCTTGAAAAGGTATCTTACCTTTGGACTTATCTGATTGCGTCCATCCAAATCCATTGCCATGCTACCCCCGCTGCGGTCAGGGTTTGTCTACGCCTCAAAGGGCCCGTCGACTGGTTAGACGGACTCCCCTTTAGTTGTTTGATTAATGACAGTTTGGTGCTCCAAGCAGTGAGCAAGGGTTTTATTTTTATTTTTTTATTTTTTTTGGAGAAGAGAGAGGAGGCCGGGTAAGCTGGAGAGGAATGAGACAGGCCCTAGATGCTGGAATCGAAGTTGGTGAAGCGTTCTAAGATGTGTATTTCTGGTGGTGAATGAGAGCATATGCTCTTATTCACAAGGAGCCTTACAAATCGCAAGCAATGAAGATGAAATCTGCAAGAAGTCCTGGAACACTCCTGGACTTTTTTGGTGCTTCCCGCCGAGTCCCATGAGTCCCAAACCCGCAGTCAATCTCTTTCGCGGGAAGATTTTCCCAGGCCCCCGCACTACAAAATTTCCTTCCTCATCCATCTTCCCACATCCCACCTTTGTTCTTGACACACGCCCTCTCACGGATTTTTCCCTCGAACCTTTCTTAAATCTCTCACTCGACCGATTTACTACTCGCAAAAATGGACCCCCGCTCCCGAGCTTGTTACAATTGTGCGTGATTTGTTCCCCGGCCCATTCGTCGCCCGCCTACAATTTCAGTGTGCACTGCTTGGCGGTGCTGGAGGTGGATGTGCAATCCTCTCCAATGGAGGCTTACGGGTCATCTGATACCAGCTTTCCTCACCCTCCATCACTGAATGGTTTCTATTTTCCTCAGCTCATTGGGCAAGTCTCGATCGGCTATCGGTGTGTTTGACTGACTTTTCTATCGGCAGGCGGTGACGCTTCCCACCAGGTAAATCAGCCCTTCACAGTGATAATACATGCTCTCAGAGGTTTCAGAGGAGGCAGATGGATATCTTGAAGAGTCTCGGGTTCGATACAGACCTGGATGCTAATCCCTTGTCTCTAGGCCAAGGACTGCCCTAAGAAGGGAACTCCCACTTGGTGAGTTACATTGCTCTTGGATCTCACGCGGGACACCAGAACAATCGATTAACAATGGGATAGCTATAACTGTGGTGGTGAAGGCCATGTCAGTAAGTGGATATCACGATGCAAGGCCTACGAAATTCTGGAAATTAATTTTTTTTTTCTCAGACCGTGAATGCCCCAACCCTCCCAAGGAGCGCACTTGCTACCGTTGCGGTTTGACTGGTCACCTTTCTCGTGAATGCCCCCAGGGCGGCAACGGCGGTGGCTTCCCCGGTGGTGGCTCCCAGGAATGCTACAAGTGTGGCCAGGTTGGCCATATTGCTCGCAACTGCTCCCAGGGTGGTAGCTACGGCGGTGGTGGTTACGGCGGTGGCTATGGTGGACGCCCTCAGACTTGCTATTCTTGCGGTGGATTCGGCCACATGGCTCGCGACTGCACCCAGGGCCAGAAGTGCTACAACTGTATGTTCTCTATCTTTACACCCTTTTCATTGTCAATGATGAGGCGTTGCCTTGACATCTGTATTTGACCAATGGATTAACAAAACGGATAGGTGGCGAGGTTGGCCATGTGTCCCGTGACTGCACCTCTACCGAGGCCCGTGGTGAGCGTGTGTGCTACAAGTGCAAGCAGCCCGGCCACGTCCAGGCTGCCTGCCCTGAAAACTAGACTGGCGCGGGAATCCGTATCTTTTCTTTGTTTTCTACTTCCCCGTGGAATTTTTCAATCAAACGAATCTCCTTTACATGCGCTATGATTTTGAAACGTCTATTTCCCCGGGGTTCTTTTTTTTGAATTTGTATTATCACTCACGGCTTGAATCGCGATCATGGGCCTTTTGCATATTGCTTTATATCCTCTTGCTACAATTCCTCTTTCCATGTCTACCCAGTTCGCGCGTGGAAAGCCAACGGCAACAGATGATCTTGCTGGCAAATTTTCTCCTTACCAAAAAATGACGGGGGTGGTGTGCATTGAATTCCTATGTTTTGGCGCGTTACAGGAGATTACTATAGGTGCATGGGAGAATGCGATTGAATCTCCATAAACGCTATAATATCTGAGCCTCACGAGCTACAGCTACACATCATTGCCTTCTTGTACTTAGGGACGTTTCCGCAGAAGCGCTCCTCTTCCTCTGCCAAAAGCCCCCATTGTTCATTGAACGGGTTCAGGCTCATTTGCATCACCCGTCCCAGTATCTCTCGGTCTCCCTTGCGCTCTACGCGCTCGATCACCTCGTCCAGAATCCAGCCTCGAGGGACAAACTAGACCAGGTAAGTTAGTCAGATAGAGACAGCGGTAAGGGTAGTGGAAGGGCGTTGAGCCAAGGGCTATTTGTTACCTTTGGATTGACAGCCTTCATGGCGGTTTGTCTTTCATGATCACTATCAGGTCCCCAATCTTCTTGTACACGATCTTGCCAACTCTTCAACCATTTCGCAATACGACTTCTGGCTGAGGCATCGGTTTCTCCAATCCCGCCAAATCCTTCGCCATGGAAGAATATACCTGCAGCTTGAGTTCGCTGTTCGTCGGTCTCTAGTTCCGACAAGGCAAGCCCTGAAAGGCGCCGGAAAAAGTGATTGAAATCCAACTCCAATGCTTCCATAGTATCGAGCAGCTCTGAGAATAGAGTCTTGAAGTCGGAATCTTGCTGAGTCTTGAGACCCAATCGTCGACACATCAATCGCTTGTATTCGTTGAGAAAGACCGCTTTGTACTCCTCTCCCGTTCGGTCAATGATGGTCTCGGCAAGTTTAATGAGTCCTGGCTCCATCTCTTCAGTCACACCATCCTTGACGAAGCTTTCCTCGTCGAGTTTCTTGCCAGCACCTAGCAGTTCTCCGAAAGACTCGCCTAGTCTTACGAGGTTCCACCATATGATACTTGGTTGGTTCCGGTAAGAATATCGTAGCATGTGATCATCATGATTTGGAGTATACTGAGGGTCAAATGTATCCATGAAGGCGAATGGGCCGAAGTCTATGGATAGCCCGTAGATTGATGTGTTATCAGTGTTCAGAACTCCGTTCATGAAACCGTATGCTTGCCAGGCTGCAACAGTCTTGGCATTACGCCGAGCAATCTCACGATAAAGCCGGGTGAAGCGATTTTCCTCGATGTCTTGATGCTCCTGAATTTCATCACGGGCCAAGCCACGGCGGGGGTTGTCTATCTCAGAGTCAGATTGGCCTTCACGCACAGATACTGCTGCAGGAAGGTTCTCCCATCCACCAAAAACGTCCTCGGCTATGTAAGTAGCGAGCTTTCGGATCAAGTCGCGGTCACCTCTTGCCCGCAGAATGTCGAATGTCCCGATTCGAAGCCAACTCTCCGCAAAGCGAGCAACGATTGCACCGGGTTCGAGACGTTCTCGCAGGATCTTTTCCTTTGGGAGAAGAGAGAGAGATAATGCTCGGGTGGTCGGTATACCAAGGGCGTTGAGAGCTGCATATTTTAGATCAGAAACAGATCTCAGGTGGGGGGTTAATCAAGCAGGTATCACATACCCTCGGAAACTATGTATTCACGAATGCTTGATCGTAGAACAGCTTTACCGTCTGCAAATCGCGAATATGGTGTTTTCCCAGCCCCTTTCAATTGAAGTTCGTATCGGTTCTTAGACTCTGGGTTGGTGCACTCGAACAAACTAATTGCACGCCCATCACCCAATTGTCCTGCCCATGAGCCGCTAAATGCAGGGGGAGTTGGTTTGTTAATTATGTTCAGAACATTCCAGCTTTTCAGATAGCATGGATAAATCGTGGCATTCACTTACAACTGCCACCCTGTGGTGATTGTAAATTAGCTCTGTAGTGAGAATCAGGTGTCATGAACCAGACTTACCACCGTAACACTGGGCCCAGGGGTAGATACCCCCTTCTTCCTCATTCCACCATATTTCGTTACCGGAAACTAGTGCTCTGAATTTGGGCGTTTCTACCTCGCTAGCACGTATCCCAAGGTCATCTAGAGCTCGCGGACTCACGCCCAGTAGCTCCGGATCGTCGCTTGGCTCGGGACGGACAAACGTATACAAGGCCCCCTTCACCATGCGGGGTCCGAGAGTTTCCCGAGGGGCCTTGTGAGAAGACGCCGGGGTTTCAAACGCCGGGTCTGGAGGTAGTTGTGATGTGAATACATTGGATTTGGGCAGGTCCACCAGGGTAGCGCCCCGGGGCGAGAGATGTGAAGCCATTTGTCCCAATCGGCGGACCGATGAATGCAACATGTATTGACTGCGGGGCCAACTTCGAATCACGCGAGTCGAGAGCATGAAGAGCGATGCTGCATCTGAGTGGAGGCTGATCTGATAAAAGGTCACGAAAGGGCGGGCACTAATGACATCACAGCCATTATTAATCGCGGCGTGTCTAGACTTGAACGCGAAGAGGAGGTTGGATGGCGGAAGAAAGTGGACTCGGACAAATAGATCCGCTCGTCCCCCTCTTGAGTATTAGCCATTTACACAGTGCGTCAACCCCTCCAGCCATGGCTTCTACACGCTCAATCCCTACTGCTCAGCTGAACGATGGCAAGACCATCCCTATCGTGAGTTTTCAGACACCGGAATCGCCCGGCACCGAACTAAGAATGATATAGCTCGGATACGGCACTGGTACTGCTTGGTTCAAGACGCAAGACACCGAAATCAATCGTGAACTAGTGGATTCGACTAAGAGTGCTGTCAAGCTAGGGTTTGATCACCTTGACGGGGCCGAGGTTTATCGAACCGAGGCAGAGCTGGGCGTCGCAATCAAGGAGAGTGGCGTTCCAAGGGAGAAGCTCTTTGTGACTACCAAAGTGCAACGCACCAGACACGACATCCCGGGCTCCATCGATGCCAGTCTGCAAAATCTCGGGCTCGATTATGTCGACCTGTAAGTCCTTACAGTTTCCATCATCTGGCAGTACTAGGCTCATAATACTATAGCTACCTGCTCCACTCTCCCTTCAAGTTGAGCGATGCTCAACTTCAAGAGGCTTGGGCAGCTTTGGAAAAAGTTCAAGCTTCGGGGAAAGCTCGCTCCATTGGTGTCTCTAACTTTGTTAAGAGCCAGCTGGAGACTATCCTGAAGACCGCCAAAGTGGTCCCGGCCGTGAACCAGATTGAATACCATCCTTTCCTCCAGCACGGGGATCTACTCGCTTTCCACGAGTCAAAAGGCATCAAGACGGTGAGCTACGGGGGTCTCGTACCAGTGACCCGAGACCCAGAGGGTCCCTTGGCCCCTCTGTTGTCGTCCCTGGCCACGAAGTACGGTGTCAATGCCTCCGAGATCTTGCAGCGCTGGGCGATAGACCAGGGTGTTGTCGTTATCACCACAAGCAGCAAGGAGTCGCGCTTGGCGGGCTACTTGCACGTCCTGGACTTCAAGTTGACCCCAGCTGAAGTTGAAGAGATCTCACGATTGGGTCAGGAAAAGCATTACCGCGCGTTCTGGACTGCGGAATTCAAGCCTGATGACCGGGCATAGAGACGATGGGGGGATGGATAATGAATGATGAGTATGATTTGCCAGCTATTGCAGCTATCCTGTAGTTAGATGATTGGTATACCAATGCAGACACAATAAATATAGTCTCCCAGACCTGTCCTTGTGTCTTTATTACCTTTAACTAGAAAACGGTGTCTATCTACAGAGAAACAAACAAGACAAAACACTAAAGCGGCGGGCGATCCGTCCCAAACGGGCACAACCCCGGAATCGTCGTCCATACACCTTCGCTTCTTCTTTCTCCAGCTGCGCGTCGTTCACTCTCATCCTGGGGCTCCATCTCGCGCCTCGGAAGAATGCCCTGGTGTAAAAGCCTCGCTCCAACAGGCTCTGTGACACCCCCAACCTCGCCACATTTCATCCTCTTTCTCACGAGGCGCATCAAGTCATAGGGTGTGTCCCTCTCTCCCCCTCTCGCGAACATCACCATCACGATCCCTGAGGGTGCGCGCCGGTCCATGTTGGCCAGATCAATCGCACCCTCCCGCGGACTGCGATGTCGGTGAACACTCCTCCCTTCGCGGAATCAATCATCTCCCCACGCGCAAGCCCGTCGATCGCAGATCCCGAGGCACTAAACCGTCTTGACCAGCGATTGAAACGCCTTTCAGACGACGTGCTACCCCATCATCCCTATCTCTTGACTCTGCCTACGAATGCGCCCTTTCGCCTTGGGCCTCGCTCCGCCAACAATTGGGCAGTAGGACATGATCGGCCCTTCAGCCCCGACGAACAGGACCTTCAATACGTGACGTTCCTCACCCATCACAACACCGATTCCCTATTGCTGGCAGTTGGGGATTGGTCTGACGAGACAGGGTGCATGATGACCGACCGCTCAACCGCGCCGAGCACAACAGAAACGCCAAGGGAGACCGTGGCCAAGAAGAAGATCAGTTTAAATGACTACAAGAATCAGAAAACCACCAGCCCCGCCATTTCGCACACGATCAATGAAGCAACTCCTCGCGACCAAACAAAACTGGTTATGCGCGAAGAACCACAGCGCGCTTCCAAGCCAGACCCTGTCAAAGGGAGCGATAAGACCGAGCCGCCTGATAACCCCTCCTCCAAGTCGCAATCGCACCTTTCGCCGGACAAGGGTCCCAAGAAACGACCATCCACCTCTGATATCAAATACATCGGCGTGCTAGGGTCCAAGGACCCCGAGATGCACTCGTCCAAGAAGCAACGCCTGTCTCCCGAAAAGGAATCGCGCAGGGACATCACCCCGTCGAAATCTAATTCACCGAGATTGCCTGCTTTACTGTCGCCAACCCTTCCTCCAACCTCAGCTCCTAGATTACCGAGATTACTATCTCCGACCTTGCCGCCTGACATCGAAAGGGAGCTTGCCAGACTCAGCGAGCAGTCGCCGACCCGCATCTCTCCCAAACGCGACGCGACCACTCTCAAACCAAAACGCGACGAGACGACTCAGCTCAGATCCCCAGCCTTCCCCAAAGAACGAAGTACAGGGCATATTGTCAAGCTGCGATATGGCAAGGCCAACCGACGGCGAGTTGAGGGTCTGCTGAAGTTCAGTGGTGGGAAGAAGAAATTACCCCGACCGAGTTCGCCGACTGGCCAAGACACAGATCTGGAGGATTTACCCCGAGCCGAAAAGAGACGCGATGAGTCTTCCAATTCACGCGATATTATCGCGTCTGATAGACCTAGGTCCAAGCCAAGGCGTGATTTTGATGAGGGCGATTTTGCGCGCAGGCCCAAAGAGCAGAGGGGTGCCGCCGACAAGCTTCAGTCTGGAACAACTCATCCTCCTCGCCCTACCCCATATTTCAACGACAGATCTAAACCATCAACCACCTCAACGCCTGTCAAAGGGTCCAAGGCTTCACTCTCTCGACGAAGCGACCTTGGAGAAGGCGAGGGCAGCACTCCTGTCAACTTGGGTAGCAAACGACCATCAGTGGATCCGGCTACCAAGGCATCGCCCTCTCAAACAGAGGACCGCCCTCGAAATAATGATCGTCGAGCTTGGCGTGACGAGCATACAAAGTTCAGCACAATTAGTCGCGAGTTAAAACACGCTGCGGTACGATCATCTTCTATCGACGAAAAATTGGCTGCCGTGACTGCGATCGAAGCCATCATGGGTTTCATTCTTGCCTTTGTAGCCGATGATCAAGCCAAAAGCATCGCGAGACAGGTGGGGGACTCCTCCTCGTGGCAGTCTATTATCGCATACTGGCGCGTGGTTATGAAAAATAGCACGTCGTACCCAGTCCTGCATAGCCTTTGTCTTCTCCTAGGCGCTGTCTCCTATGGCGCTATCCATTCACTTGATTTAGATCGCCTAGCAGTGAGTCCCCTGCCAGGAGAGCATACACCAGTCCCCACACCGGGGAGCGATGGCAACACAGTGCCATCGGACGAGAACAAGAAGAATCGGAAAGAGTTCTTGGAACTCAAAAACCGGCTTCCTGAGAGTTTCAAAGAATCTCAGAAATTATGGATAGATGGCACGCGCGGCCTCTCTGAAGACACTTTGAGACGAGAGTTCCCGAATACGTGGTCTCAGCGATCTCATAATCACACAGAACGAGGACGCGCTACGTTAAAGCCCGGCGAATATGTTGGTGATTACTTTCTCCCTCTAGGAGGAATAACTCCACCTATTGAAGTGGTGCGGTTTGGCTGGTCCCTTCTTCAAGAATGGTGCGCACAGGAGAAAGTGGATTGGAAGAGTCGCCTAGGCTTATAGTGTCTCTCCTCTCGAATCCTCCTGGCCTGATGTTCTTTTTTCTCTTTGCCTCCTATGCATTTATTTCATCTTTATACTATTTGCTCACGTTCATGCGCGGGACAGCGGGTAATTTTGGCGTCCCAGGGTTCCTTTGCATATTTCGAGCTGATTTGTTTACCCATGATACCATGAGCCCTGGATATCCTTTTATCTTTTGTTACCTGCTCACATTTTCATTGCCTCGCTTTGGTTCCATTGTAGCTAATTAAAGACATGTGGCCGTTGGATATACTACGGTAGCGAAAAGCATAATTTTGTCTACAAGATTTCAATTCATATTGGAAATTCTGAGTATCGCAGGAAAGAAAAAATAAATTATAGAGAAAATGACAAAATTTGACGAACGCCCTTCTCCCGTAAATCGCTAAGATAAACCCATTCATTGCAATGCCAAAAGCCGCTCAAATCAGACAGGAACTACGCAGAGAAAAAGACGAAACCCTGATCTTCAAAGATGGTAAGAAAAGATAAAAGACGCGTTCTCACGAGCATATCAAATGATCCTTGGAAAAGAATGAACTAGACTAGACTGCTTGGTATTCGGGTTGGAAACTCAAATTCGAATCACTGAAAAGCCAGCCAGCTTCTCGACAAAACCGTGCCTCTTGTCCATGATGACCAACGTCACCCGCCCAGCAGATAACAGTCGCATCAACAATATCTGCGATGACGCTTTCCATGGCACCCAGGATGCTCCATCCGATAGTTCCAGCTATCAGGCCCACGACGTAAGCATACAGGCTACCTCTGATGGTACCCCCGGTGCTAGCCATAGTGAGACTGCGGGCAGTCGTAACCCATCCGCCAAATCCAAGGGTGAGGGACATCATGAAGCGCGCAGCATGAAGAATCAGCTTTGACAGCCTGTAAGATACCAGTGACGATGAAGACGCGCCTGGGGAGCGTGTTGGAGCATCAGGGTATATCAAAGACGAAGATGTAGCAGACGATGCGAGAATGGTCATGCGGCTCAAATCACGAGCCGAAGAAGTAAGGGGCCGAGAGTAAATGGCAGCATAAGTAAGTGAGAGCGGATTCGTGAGATGGGCGATGGGTGTAGGGACTAATGAGTAGGCAAATAGGCTGAACAATGATGATAACCGCCTCGGAAGTAATATAAGGGGAAGCCGGATTAACAGCCCCAGGAGTCGAGACAAACAGATGGTTCCGAATAGAATTGTGCTAGCATGGCCTATGGCTGCCCGGACAACTTGTCTTGAGGAAGGCGCTGGTTGTACCATCCGATGAAAATACCATTGGCTCACGGTTGCAGCTGTCACAGCCCGCTGGATGCCCGCAATCACCCCAATCGACCAGAGATAGATGATGATGAAGTAAATGCCAAGCCACCAGCTGCTCATATCAATAATGAATGACCTCGGCCCAGACAGATGACCTCCTAAAAAGACCCTAGTGAACATGAGCATCCAAATCCATGTCCAAGCCACAACGATGGCAAGCACGCCTAATCCCAGAGCAAGCAGTTCGGGATTGGCAGCTAATATTCGGCAAGCGAATTCAAGCACGCCGATTGCTTTTCCGATGGCTCGTCGGCCACGCACAACGTTGTAGATCCACAGAGTAGCGGTCAGGAATGGAACCAGTGAGCCCCAGCGCATTGCCTTGTCTTGGATACTGGAACCATGCCATGTACCTTGAAAGCTGGAGATGAATGGATAGAGGGAAAATGAGTATAGAATTGCAGGGACTGCAATCATTATCAGGTAGACAAGCAGTCGTACGTAAGATCGTAAAAGGGCAAGCCAGATAAGAGATACGAATACAGCGACCACGGTATATACCCCAAGGAGGAAAAAAGATCTGTGGACTGTAAAATAGATCGTGTCGCCCCATTTCGTACGATCTCCTGAAGGCGTTGACGTGTGGAGATAGACGAGAAAGGACGTCGCAAATAACGCAGCGAGGGCGATGAGAAATAGCTGCCCCCAGAATATATCATGAGCTGACGTTTCTATCGTCAAGGGTGAAGTAGAAGCTGGAGGAGACCCAGTAGAGCTGGAAGGGCGAGGGGGGGTTGAAAATGGACCATGTTGATCCTCAAGACCTTCGCGATCAGAGATGCCGAACGACTCTGCTTGGGCCACAGGTCTATCTCGAAACCGCTGGATAGGTGGGTCATTTCCAAGAACGTCGGATGGCGTTAGATCATGATCATCCAAGTTGTCGCGAATGGAGTCATCTAGACCAATATCCACCAGTCTAGCTCCGGCCCTCCCGCTATCGGAACTTGGAGAACGCCAGTGACTGGGCTCTGCAGCTTCCTTTACTGTTTCTATTCGTGAAGAATTTAGATAAGGGACCGCTGGCTTGTCCCCACGCCATGAGCTTTTGATGCCTTTCCCTTTACCCGGGCGGTTATCATATGACGAGTCTCCGTCATCAAGCTGCCCAGACCGCTCCGAGTCCTCATCGTCCAGTTCAGATGATGATTTGAGGTGACTATCTCCAAAATGCCTTCGTGATCGTTGCAGGGCATAGAAATCGGCTATTTCGCGCTCGTGTTCCGTCTCATCGTCTTCCTCACGAAACTCGTCCCTTGCGCTTTGGAACAAGGGCGCAGGCTGAGTTGAGGTTCGGGAGGCGAATGGAAAGTTCAAGATTTGAGAAGCTCCTGGCCTGTAGGGGTCTCCGCCTCTGAGAAATGATCGAGATGGCGGGTTGCGGGAGCTGCCTTGGGTTTGGTGAGGTCGAGCACGACCGTTCCTCTGGAGTTCATCGGGGCGAGAAGCTACTCGCGACTCTGACTGGGCGAGGAAGTTTGAAGCATCTAAATAAGGGTTAGACTTCACGAATGGGGTCTTCTTCTTGATGGGAGTTATCTGCCATGACATACATTCGGAGAACATGGCCCGCTTCTGAGCAAGAAGGTTAACGAGGCGAAGAGTAGATGAGAGAGAACCAAGAAGGTGGTGTTGTTTGCTGCTTGAAGAAGTAGAAGGGACGGGACCCAAGCCCGATATGACAGAGTAGAGTCCGGCTCTTTCTGGCGGTTGGAGGTCATTCAGACAATGCAGGCGTCATCCGGGCAGGTCAGGCTGTGATAGCTGACTCATCCGCCACGATAAGCGATCTACTACTTCGATCACCTCTCGCTCCTGGTTGAAACCCCCTAAGATCGTCATCGTCCAGAGATTTCTCCATGTCAGCGCCATGGGATTACATTGCTAAGCTTGTCTGCATCGGGGATTCCGGGACCGGGAAGTCCAGTGTAAGTTTGTGTTATTGCCTATGGCTCTCGCAATGACGGAGTACATACACCTTCGAACTTCCATCTCCAGCTCCATGCGCTAAGCTCGCCGCAGCTCACCATCCGGTTATGTGAAGGTCGCTTCTCACCCTCCCACGATGTCACCATTGGCGTTGAATTCGGGTCCCGCATCGTCCCCGTTGGACCTCCTGCCTCTTTAGAGCTTGAGCTTGACGGTCCCCCCGCAGGCGAAACTCCCGCCGAGGAATCGTCCGGTCTCCCCAGTCCGCCTCGGAAACAGCAAGCCTCTCAGCAAAAACGAATGAAATTATCCCTCTGGGACACAGCTGGACAAGAGACCTACAAATCAATCACGCGCTCCTATTTCCGCGGCGCCTCTGGTGCGCTTCTCGTCTTCGATATCTCGCGGCGCTCCACCTTCACAGCTTGTACTCAGTGGCTTCAAGACCTTCGGCAGATTGCCGAGGACGGAATTGTGGTAATATTGGTTGGGAATAAATCCGACCTAGCAGACCAGCCATCGGGTTCCAATCAAAGACAGGTAACGCAGCAAGAGGCGGAAGAGTGGTGCCGGTTGAACAATATCGTGCGCTACGTCGAGACAAGCGCCAAATCGGGCGATGGCGTGGAAAGAGCATTCCTAGAGGTGGCTGAGCGAATATATCGGAACATTGAAGCTGGCAGGTATGATCTCAACGACCGACGCAGTGGGGTGAAAGGATTTGGAGCCTCGGGGGGAGCAAATGCCGGGGTACCAAGGACTGTTACTTTAGGTATGGACGATGCGATGCGTAACGGCAGTAGCTGGACCGGAAACTGCTGCTAGTAACGGCGCTTCTCACCGAGGTAGGTGACCGGCAAATCTGGTCTACAATGGACATGTTCCTGGACAGAGTGTCCTAGTCAAACATAATTTACTTCATCGTAATAGATGAGCCAGCTAGCCTGTTGGTTGGATAATGATCGAAATATACAGTAATTGTTATATTGCACTCCATTTTCAGGTACAAATCAATCAAAATTAGTGATCGGTTCACCGCTCATCCTTGATCGAACATAAGAATAGCGCATAACGCAAAATGTCATCACGTCCACAACCTTCCTAGCGAGAGGACTGAAGTATCAGCTCTTGGGTGTTGATATCTTTACATGTCATCAATTCGAGATTCTCCACTTTGACGACCAGCGCAGGTAAGACCACTGCTGGTTAGAGCCTTCCATTCCGAATACGATGTCGCGGAAGTGGACAAAGAGACCAATAACAATGGTGTATAGGATGGCATACACCACAGCGCTAACTTTCGTGTTGATTCTGCGAGTGATCCAGTCGATGCAGAAGCCAAAAGTCAGGATTGCGTAATAGAGAGCTGGGTAGTAGTGATGGACGTAGGTCACACGGGCCATGATAATGAACGGCAGGTAATGCAAGACCCAGCCAACAATGGGATACAGACCAGCATAGTGAATGTGGTCGATCTCCGACTGGCTGAGTTCTTGGTAACCCCGCTGCCAGCGCAATAGATACCACATGAACAGAAGCCCAAAGATACCTAGAGATGCGGTACTCCCCCAGTAAACAAAGGGGTTACCAAGGAGGAAGTACTTGACGACGCTATCGTCCCAGGAACACATACGCAAACCCACGTTCAGAATAGGCCATTGCCAGAACTTCGAAGCCAGATCATCCTGCTTATCAGGGTCGGGAACTAGCGCGTTGTTGGAAGTCATCATTGCCACATTCAAGTGGAGGAAATCTTTGAGGAAAGGCGACTTATAAGAGCCAGGGTCTCCAGGAGGCACTGCAATAGTCTTGTTAGCTTGGGTATCCACAAAAAGAGCGTCTCACCAGATACTGGCTCGATGAACTTACGGCGTTCGTTAGAATGAGACTCGATGTTCCAGTGCGTGTATACATCGCGAGGCTTGTTCTCCTTAACACAGGTTGTCTCGATCTGTTTGAAACCCCACTGCGGAAGGTTGACATTACCAGCCCGCAGGTAACAGCCGAGCACTGGGTGACGAAGTCTGAAAGCAGTTGTCAAGGTTCGAATGCGCGAGCGGTCCCGGGATGCAACATCGTCAACCACTTCGATCTTCCAGTGGTCTTTGTCATCTCCTATTGTGATGTTTCCGTAGCTGGACACCTCCCAGTGCGACTTTGAAAGTGGAGCTGGAATGGCATGGGAGTGTAAGTTCCGGCCAGTTTGTCCGTGGATGAAACGTATGGTATCTCCATCGCCAATGAATCTCAGATCGGCCTCGGCATCATAGTCAGGCTCTTGACGGTTGGGGTAGATAAACCAATCGTTGTTTGCATCCTTGTGGTGATAGCAAGTGACTTGCTGCTGCTGGGACCCTTCGGGAAATGTCTGGACGTGGGAATGCAAGAGACCACCTCCATAGCCCATGTTCTTCAAAGTGACTCGTGAGCCCATAGCAACTTCAAGGGGGCTATCCTTGCCAACTTCAGTACCACGCAGATTGGCTTGGAACAGAGAGCTCATCTGGGCATCGCCAGGGCCACTGTTCGAGAGGACGAGGAAGTGCAGATAGAAAGAAAACAAGTAAACTAGGAAGGGAATGATGATGAGCCCTCCTACTCGAGCTGAGACGTGCTTCGCCAAGGTAACCTGAGGTTGATGTTAGCTTTTGCCTCCTGTCAAGGGGTTCCTCCTCCCAAACTTACCGGAGACATTCTCAAGTCTCCAAACTTGTTCCACAGATCTTCAATAGTGTACAAGCCAACTAGAGAAGTCACAAAGAACCCAACCCACTTCACACTACAAACGCACCCAATACTCAGACCAGTAAGACAAAGCCACAGCCACCATTGCAGCGAGAAACTGGCATTCTGAAGGCGGTGGAATCGTGCCCAGCAGAGGGTAGTTGTGAAGGTAAAGCAAAGAAGCATCGAGTCAAGGAGAATAAAGCGAGAAATTGTCGCATACGAGTTTTCGCACAAAACCATCAGGGTGACCAGCCAGACAGCAGCTCGCCGGAAGTTCAGCTCTCGGGCAGTGTAGTAGGCCACGGGAATACAAACGATACCGAACATGGCGTTAAAGGCGCGCATGAAGGTATAGTCCAAATTCTCAGGATACTTTTCACCCGACTTGAACTCGAAAGACCCATTATATCCAGCCAAGTAACCTGAAAGACCAACAAGCATTTTTCCGAGAGGAGGATGAACATCGAAATAGAACTCGCGCTTCAGGTAGTGGGAACCGAATTTTCCAAAACTTAACAGATTCAAGTGTGGTTAGTAGAGTAGACTTTCAATATATATATAAGGCGTTTGAAGCTTACTGGGCCTCATCCCAGGTAACAATGTTTGAGCGACCAATACGGTATAGACGTGTGAATAAGGCGAGGGCCGTGAAGACAATTGGAGCAATGATGGGCTCCCATGCTGTAAGAACTTGCAAGAAAGATGTTGACTATGCGAAATCTCAGTCAATTGCTGCTCAGAAAAAGCTCTAATTGGCAATTCCCACCTGAGGCTTTGTTTTCTTCACATCGTCAACCGCATGCGGCGTAGGCGGTTGAGGCTCAGCAGCATTAGGGACATTTCTCCGGCGCAGATCGGAGTCATGCTGAGCGCCGGTACTGGTAGCAGTATCGGCCATAGTATTGGAAATTGATTCAAGGCCAAGTCAATGCGAAGAGAGCTTGGGAAGGGGGGGGGTTGAAAAGGTCGAAAAGGGTGTGGCCAGTTGGATAAGGAGAGAAATAAGCGAAGGCTCAAGGGATCATAGTGGCCTCGAGGAGGCCACGAGATTCGGAATAGGATCGAAGAAGAAAGGAATAAGAAAACCCAGGGATGGGGAGGCGATAGATCAAAAGAAAGAAATATGGGGATAGAAGAGGACGAGCTGGCCAGAAGGATAAACAGGTCCAGCGCCCCACAGCCTGAGGGGCCGGTTTCGGGTGGAACGTGAACGTGAGGTCTTCCGCTTTTGCATCTGTACTCACAGCTCTTGGGGAGCTACTGTGTGGATTGGTTGTAAATATTGGTGCATATTTCCTTGATTTCTATACCAGAGCTCATTCTAGGGCTCTTTATCGGTGCTTGTCTGAAGCTCCTATTCACCACTCCCGCTTTGCTGAATTTACTCAAGAACCACGGCTTCCAGTCAAGTATACAGGATAATATTCAAAAGTAACCAATCTTTTTAAAACACCAGGATACAAGTACAAACAGTACCAAGCTAAATCAGACCCTTCCACTGATGTAGGCAGTATATGCTGGAGAAAGGAAACAAGTAACCAAGTTCATAAAAAGGGGTATTGGGCGGATTGGGGAATGATCATCTACGAGTGCCAACGTTGATAACATAGACATCCACTGTTTGCCTGTATGATCAAAACACGCCGAAATGGAAATGCGTCAAGTGACAAAAGGTAAGAAGAAATTCCACATATATACACAAGTATGAAAGTAAGCGAAAATGAAGAGTTCGAAGCCTTCGGAGATGTCGAAGAAAGGCGCAATGGCAAGAACAAAGATCATTCGGACAGAGAAAAGGGCAATCAGCCAATTCGGGGAGGGTTCCAAAAAAAAATTTGCCATAGTCCATTAACATGCTGTTCACCTAGTTTTCGTCGGCATCGTCACCCTGTTCTAAGCGCCTATAGCTCTGACCACTTGGGCTGCGCTGTCGATTGACCATTTTAGATATCCAGCCTCCGATGCCCTCACCACGGGAACTGCCAGGGTGCGAGCCTGCCTGGCCTGATTTGCTGGGTCCATCACGACTTTCACTGTGCAGGGATGGTGGGTCGATGTCAAGTCCAGGGATAGCAATCTCAGCACCGACTGGGCTATATGGCCGACGGATGTCGAGTGAGGGAACGGGCGAGCCAGCGCCAATCAGAGACCCTCGCTCGCCTTCTGTGGCTGGAGTAGGCATGGCGGTTGATGTATCACCAAACAAAACATTCATATCTTCCAATTTTACGCCGCTCGTTTCAGGATATAAGAAGTACACTGCATGATTGTTAATCCAGCGGATCTGGGCAATAAACGCAAACTTGAACAAGATGTCGATGGTACTTACCGACAATGAAGCTGCAAGCGCAAAAGAAGGCATGAACCAAATACAGACGCCATTTGATAGCACTCTGCAGCACTGGGGTTACCTCCCCGACAAGCCAATTGAAAGCCCAATTTGCCGCTGTGCTGAGACTGGCCCCTTTGGCACGAATGCTCAAGGGCAGAATCTCCGGTGGATAGAGCCATGGAATTGGGCCCCAGGATGCTCCAAAAGCCGCGTTGTAGATCATCACGAAAACCACCGTCAACACCGGTGTTGCTCCGATGTCAATATAAATGAAATAGGAGATCAATGATAGGGAAATGATCATGGCCACCGCCCCTGATAGCAAAATAGGTCGCCTACCCCAACCATCCACTAGATACCACGGCGGAACAGAAGAGAGTAGGTATGAAATACCATTTATGCCAGTCATGAGAATAGCATCTCGACCGACCCACCCGGCAGATTCAAAGACAAGCGGAGCGTAGTACGAAATAACGTTGATGCCGTTGAGTTGAGCCAAAGCCTGTGCCGACATGGCAATGAAAACTCGCTTGCGATAGCGTTTGAACATATCACTATAAGATCTTTCGCCCTCCTGTCGTTGAAGAATGACCCCCATTTTGATTTCTCGGTATTCTTGACGTGCCTTGCCGTTATGGATATCGCCTTCACCATACAAATTAGCAATAACCACCATGCCCTCTTCATCATGATCGTTGTCCAGCAACCACCTGGGGGACTCGCAAATAAGTATACTTCCGAGTCCAAGTGCGAGACCCATGATACACTGGCACAAGAGTGGCAGGCGCCATGAATAGTCAGATTCAATGAAACTGCAGAAATAATCAACCCAAACACTGGTGGCATAGCCTGCGATATTGCCTGTGAATTCAATGCATGCCAGTTTACCACGATTGTGAGGTGGCTACCGAGGTCATTAGCATACTGTCTTGTCGGTGAGAAATGGATGATTGTCATATTACCGAAATCTCCGACTGGTAGACCGGGACAATAGTCGACAGGGCACCAACGCCGAGACCGGCAATGACGCGGCCCACCATCATCATAGCCATGTTGGCAGCCAGGGCTTGAAGCAGACCTCCAACGAAGAACACGATTGACCCGTAAAAAATTGTTCTGCGACGGCCGATGAGATCACCGATCTGGCCGACCATGAGCGATGAGACGAATGCGCCAACTTCCAATATCGCGACGACTGTGCCAATTGTGGCTCTGGAGGGTTGATCAAAATAGTCTTGAAAGTACCACCCACTGCATCAGGTTAGTCAGGTGCCTCTTGGAGCTTTGTATACGATCTTAAGATGGAGATTGGGACCACGGACGTGATAATGCCCGACATTACGCCTTGGTCATAACCGAAGAGGAAAACGCCTAACGATACAAATACACTGGTGAAATAGCTGCGCAGGTGGTCAGTAAACAGAATATCCATTGGCAGCTACGACAATTCAAAGAGCGTCGGGGCTTACAGTAATGGTTTGCCCACCAAGCCATGCACTTGGGCCTTCTGTCGGTTGTTGGGAGACATGATGGTGGCTAAGAGTCGCTCGATTCGGGAGATTTGTCGCGGAGGGGGGGTTGGGATTTCGATCTTCTCACACGAAAGTCGAGAAATGCTAGTCTCCAGGTCCTGCCGATATCGAACACGCTTTTGAGCTTTCCGCCGGTCTCTCCCACGCAGGTGCTCCCGATTAAAGGACCTGGTTAGGTGAGACTGCAGTGGATCCTCTTCAGCCAGTTGCTCGGCAAGATCGCCGGTGTCTGACCAGATCGAAAAGTCGGACCCGGACCGAGTCGACGAATGCGAGGACCGGCGACTCCCTTTCTCGCTGGCAGATTCTAGGGCGTTGATTGTCTGGGGGGGCGAGCGGGAGAACGATCGGAGAGGAATGTCGCGTGTGGAGGTTGGAGACGGAATGATGACGGTGGGGTGGGCTTCGGAGGGCCCTTTAACCTTTTTAGACCCGGAGAATCAAAAAATTCCAATAGCTCCAATAGAGGAGCGTGATGAGGCTGTACAATCAGGGGACTGCAGGAAGCCAGGGCCTCCCCGTGTTCTGTCGAAGCGAGGGACGCAATAGGCAGATTCCGCAAGTTGCACAGGTGAGCGGGTCAGGTGTGGAGGGCGCGCGGGGGGAAGGTGGAGGCGTGACCTAAAGAGACAGTCGATTCTGGACTGCACAGTGAGATATACGCCTATTTGGGTATGCGGAGGTATCTGTTGTTCCAAGTCTGCCTGAGCAGGGTTAGTGGGACGGGGACCAGTAGAATGGTCTGCTTCTGTCTTTTGGGTCCGTATCGCCAGGAGATGTGGCTGGAAGGATGTGTTTGCCAGGTCAGTAGGAAAGTCAGGAAAGAGCCAGGAAAGAGTCAAGAAAGTCAGGGCTCCCAGAGACAGAAACAGGAGGAGGAGGAATACGGGGTTGACTAGTCCTGGACTGGGGACTTTAGGACTGTCAGATCCAAGTGGAGCCCCGAGATCCACTTGATTCTTTAATTCTGACTGCTCAACTGCTCATGCAATCGAAATCGAAATTCTACTATTCTCTTCTTTTATTTTTATCTTTTTGGCGCTATTGAGTAGTTCTTTTGCATAAATTGGTAATAATCCAGCCACTGCTTCTGCGCCAGTAAGACAGAAGCACGTGGCCGATATAGAGCAGTGTCATAATATTCCAGGGTTCTATTTCTATGGGGTATCATTGGAGGGGAGACAATATGAAACTATTCAGGGGATATATATATACACACCCCGTCCATATATGCAGCTGCTTCACGCGAGAAGGATGTCATATCCATCTTTCTCGATATGTACTGCATCTGCTAAACTCGCGTACCGTCGGCGTACGAGTTCAAAGATCACAAGCCCAGCGCTGGTGCTGGGAACCTGTCGAAGAGAACTGTTCGAGAAACCGCGGAAAAGCCAAGACCGCCATCCACCAGCGCGATTAGCCTTGCGCTCGCAGCGTTTCCAAGTTTCTTGGTAGGCATGATAGTATAGTCGAAACATGTGTCGGCGTGAGTGATCCAGGCTGGCTTGATGGTCGAGGTATTCTAGTCGGCCTAGATGGAGGTCCTGGATTCTGCTCAAGGGATGCTGAATTGCCTGCTGGGCGACAGAAGCCACTACACCAGCCATCATGAGAAAGCATGGCTCCAACGCATAGTGTGGCTTGATCTCAGGTACCCCGCGACTAGTAGCCTGAGATGAGAGAGTTGGTATGCGATCTGCTTGCATCTCGCCATAATACCATGTAATGAACGAATAATACGACTGAGACTTGACGTATTCGAAGAATGAGAAAAACACTGCATACCCAAAGGAATCTCGCAAGAACGACAAACTCCATCCAGCAAAGACGCCACGGACTCCAATCTGCTTCAGCTTGTGATGTCCGTAATGCCACATGCTTCGGTACTGACCCTCAAGCATGTCGCTAGTTTGCAGGCGAACTTGTAGCGCATCTAAAGGCGCTGCCACAAGTGACTGAATGGTTCCAGCGGTGAAGCCGGCCATGAAGGTGGTAGAGGGGGGTGCAGGGGGCCATACGCGCTTAGCACCCTGGGATACCGGCTCGTGGAGAGCTCCTAAGACTTGTAAGTATGAGGTATATAAGACAGCCCCAACCCTATGTATGAAAAGAAAGGATTCCAGGATTAGTCAATGTCTCTCGCCAGGGAAAACTGGGTCGCTTCTCACCCCGCATTTGCTAATAAAGGCGGCAATACTTGGTTTGGGATGAACTGCCAGCCATAGGTACGGACGGCATGCAATAGTAGGCCCGGGGTGGTGGTGTGGAGTGACCATTTTCCTTCCGCAACTCGGGGATTCACAGCTCTTGCAAAGGCCTGTTTATAGAACGGACGTTGGCTATGATTAGCCCAGCTAAGGTTTGCGATTGGGGGGTTTTAAGTATATGTACCATGTAGCTGTTATTTGTAAGCAAATCTCATATAGCTAGAGGGGAAATAGTCTGAGGACATACTCAACGCGAGTACGAAAGAAAGCCTTGACCGGGGCTCGAAAGTAGAAAGCTACCATCTGCGCACTGATGGCGCGGACACCGGCAGCAGATGCTCCTGTAGCAGCATCATCTCTGGGCTTCTTCCGTGGGTTTGGATCCTGAATATTGGGTTCCAGGAATATCGGGTTCATTGTCGGTGTGGTAGATCAAGTGAGGTCGGGTATCCATGCCTCTGCATCAAGTCGGTCTCAGTAGGCGCAAAAGCCTCTCGTTGCGGGTAACGAGGACGGGGAACAAAATCAATACCCAAGAGTAAACATGACGATGGGTTGTGAAACGAGGAACTAGACCTGGTAGGAGAGCAGAGTAAAGCAAAGCAAAGCGAACCCGAAGATGCAGCTGAGCAGGCACATGTGGCGCTAGTCCCGAACAGGCAAAACTGAGCACGGGAGCCCGCTGGACCCAAAACGCGTTCTTCGCGTTCCTCCTTCTTTTTCTTCTCCCCGCCCAAGGGATCTTGCTCTCGGTCTGGCCCTCTCTGAAGCTCCATCTGAGCCAACATCCTCCTGAATCCCCTAATTTCCCGGTCGACATCGTCCGACTTCAAATGCGATTTTGATTCCAGCTTCTGCACATTGCCAAGCTCCAGCGCATTGGAGTCACTTGCTGCGGCTGTTGCGCCGACTGCCCACCATGGCCGAGAAGATTACCATCGACAAAACCAATTTCTTCAACCATCTTTCGGGTCTCTATACATCATGGAAGGCGGACAAGCGCGCAGGAAATACCCTCTTCGGCGGTGCCGGGTCCATCGTCATTCTCATGGGCAAGACCAAATCTGACGAAGACGCCTTTCAGAAGAATAATGCGATGCACGTATGTCTTCCATTCCATTTGGATATTTTTCTAGGTACTTTGATTGCTGCCTGGATTGCGGGCTAACTTAATGGCCAGTTCTGGCTTCTCGGATACGAATTTCCTGCTACCCTTCTCGTTCTGACCACCGAGGCTGTCTATGCTGTCACTACTGCCAAGAAAGGTAAGATCCATTTGCTCTTTGGATTCAATTTGTCCATTTACTAATGATATCATGAACAGCTGAGCATTTGGAGCCTCTGAAAGAAGGAAAGATCCCAGTCGAGATCCTCGTGACAACAAAGGATCCACAGACGAAGACGAAGGCTTTCGAGAAATGTTTGGATGTCATCAAGGATGCTGGGGTGAGTTAGAGCTTTGATATACAAAATTCTGCCAGGTAGTGCGGTCTACTGACTAAAATCGCTATTAGAGCAAAGTCGGTACCCTTCCTAAAGATACAACATCCGGACCCTTCGCGGACGAGTGGAAACGTGCTTTCGCCGATATTTCGAAAGACATAGAGGAAGTGGATATCACACCTGCACTTTCGGCTGCACTGGCTATTAAAGATCCCGAGGAACTTGTGAGTCTGACATGGCTAACCCAGTCGTTTATTATGCTTGGAGGTGTCGCTGATTTTCTTTCTCAAACTCAAGATTTCGATCCGAAATGCCTCCAGAGCATGCAGTGGACTCATGTCAGAATACTATGTCGACGAGATGTCTCGGCTCCTCGACGAGGAAAAGCAGATGACGCACAAGGCTCTCGCAGGCAAGGTTGAGGCGAAAATAGACGATGCCAAGTTCTTCAATAAACTAACACGTCTCCCTCCTAATTTTGATGCTAATCAGATTGACTGGGCTTACGGACCAGTAGTCCAGAGCGGAGGCGCTTATGACCTGAAACTGACGGCCACTCCGGACAGCAAAAACTTGCAGCCTGGCATTATCCTTTCGAGCTTTGGAATCCGTTACAAAACATACAACTCGCTGATCGGGCGAACTTACTTGGTGGATCCAAGCAAGTCCCAGGAAGCTAACTATCAATTCCTTCTCACACTCCATGATACGATCATGAAGGAAATTCGTGACGGTGTTGTTGCAAAGGAGCTTTACAACAAAGCTCTGAACCTCGTCAAGTCAAAGAAGCCAGAGTTAGAGAGTCACCTGGTGAAAAACATTGGTGCAGGAATCGGAATCGAGCTACGTGACTCGAACATGGTCTTGAATGCAAAGAACAACCGAGTCTTGAAGAATGGCATGACATTGGCAATTACTGTTGGGCTGACAGATGTTAAGGATACCGATCCCAAGGGCAATGGTGTCTATTCTATGGTCATCACTGATACAGTCCGCGTTGGAGACAACGGTGCTCATATCTTCACTAAGGATGCTGGCATTGATATGGATTCAGTATCCTTCTATTTTGGTGATGATGAGGAACCTGAAAAACCCGCGAAAAAGGAGAAGGATTCCAAGGCAAGCACCGTCAATAGCAGAAACAACACTCGCACGAAACTACGCGCTGATCGGCCAACCCAAATTAATGAGGGTGCTGAAGCTCGTCGCCGAGAACATCAAAAGGAACTCGCCACCAAAAAGACCAAGGAGGGTTTGGACCGTTTCACCGGTACCAAAGGAGATGATAATAGCGTTGCTCAGAAGAAGTTCAAGCGATTTGAGTCTTACAAGCGCGACAACCAACTTCCCGCTAAGGTTAAAGATCTTATTGTTTACGTGGACCACAAAGCTTCAACTGTCATAGTTCCAATCATGGGGAGACCTGTGCCATTCCACATCAATACCATCAAGAACGCCAGCAAAAGTGACGAAGGTGAATACGCGTATTTGCGTTTGAACTTCTTGTCACCCGGACAGGGTGTTGGTAGAAAGGATGACCAGCCCTTTGAAGACCCAAATGCCCATTTTGTTCGCAATCTGACCCTGCGATCGAAGGACAATAGTCGAATGGCACAAGTCGCCCAGGATATCACTGAACTCCGCAAGACTGCGTTGAAGCGTGAACAAGAGAAGAAGGAGATGGAAGATGTTGTGGAGCAGGACAAATTGACCGAAATCCGGAGTATGGATCCCCTCACTATAGTTGTTGCCAATGCCTGGTTGATTCATCTTCTAACTTGATAACAGATCGCCGTCCCGTCAAGCTACCGGATGTATACCTCCGACCACCTCTCGATGGAAAGCGAGTTCCTGGTGAGGTCGAAATACACCAGAACGGTTTGCGTTACCACTCGCCTCTTCGCTCGGAGCATGTGGATGTTCTGTTCAGCAACGTCAAGCACTTGTTCTTCCAACCTTGCGCACATGAACTGATTGTGCTTATCCATGTGCATCTGAAAACACCTATTATGATCGGAAAGAGAAAGACTCGAGATATCCAGTTCTACCGAGAGGCTACCGAAATGCAGTTCGATGAAACTGGCAACCGTCGACGCAAGCACCGATTCGGAGACGAGGAAGAATTTGAAGCTGAGCAGGAAGAGCGCCGCCGTAGAGCTGCCCTTGACCGTGAATTCAAAGCATTTGCAGAGAAGATTGCCGATGCTGGAAAGGATGAGGGTGTCGACGTGGATATTCCTTTCCGTGAGATTGGGTTTACTGGTGTTCCCAACCGATCCAATGTCTTGATTCAGCCAACAACAGATGCTCTAGTGCAACTGACTGAGCCTCCTTTCATGGTCATAACCCTCAATGAGATTGAGATTGCTCATCTTGAGCGAGTGCAGGTGAGAAACCCCCAAACCCCCCCCCCCGGAACCCATGCGCTTTTACCCTGAGACTCTTTTGCTGACAATCAGGCAGTTTGGTTTGAACCACTTCGATTTAGTTTTCGTGTTCAAGGATTTCCACCGGCCTCCGGTGCACGTCAACACAATTCCTATGGAGGCAGTCGAGGGTGTTAAAGACTGGCTTGACTCAGTTGATATTGCATTTACCGAGGGTCCATTGAACCTGAACTGGGGTACCATCATGAAGACCGTTGTCAGTGACCCGTATGGCTTCTTCAGCGACGGCGGTTGGTCATTCCTGGCTGCTGAATCCGACTCGGAGGGTGGCTCTGATGAAGAGGAAGAGTCGGCTTTCGAGCCCTCGGATTCTGAACTGGCCGACGCGGACGAGAGTTCTGAAGAGGACAGCGAATTTGATGATGACGCGAGCGCCGACGCCAGTGAAGATGGAGACTTCAGCGGAGAAGAGAGTGGAGAGGACTGGGATGAATTGGAGAAAAAGGCAAAGCGCCAGGATAAGGAGGTCAACGCGGAGGATGATGACCGTGGAACAAAGCGCAAGCGTTAAAGGTGTACTTGTAACAACTTTTCTTCTCTAACTTATTGATATCATTTCATGCCCTTGTATTACTTAACACTTTCCATTATTCTTACGACATTTATACGTTATCCCCGGTGTTCGAGAACTTTGAATGCTGAATTTTAGGCCAAAGTGTATATAGATAGATATACTACTGGGAGGGAAAAAGAGGAGAATTTCATGCCACATTTCCACTCGTCGAATGTGAGATTGCGCATATTCCTATAATTGTTGTGAGCATTGAGGCCATTGCTATTGAATGATAGGCATCGAGATTCATCCTGACGTGGTCGTGTAACGACATGCATGATTGCTTTTTGGTTAGGACAAGCATCTCAGAGGCGAACCGTCCTGTATGCACCATGGTCCAGGACAGGTCCAATTGGTATTGCAGAATCTTGTACTCTTGCTGGATCTGGAACTATGTGGCTCTGTATGATTGACATGAAGACACTTGCCAGTGGATTCGAAGGGGTTGTATTAGGCCGCGACTTGAGCAGGTAAACATGCAGTTCGTCTATATTCCTTATGATATTCCTAGGCCCAATGCCTTCGACTCATCGAGAATCTGGTTGACAACTCATGGAGTTGTAGAGTACGACTTGAGACATGACTGATATTATCCAAATATCTATTTACCGGCACGCATGGTGCTCCACATGTTCCGCATTCGTTGCATTTGGCCGTTCGTAAACGATTCATAGCAGACGTCAGAGGAGTAGTCCATGAAATCATGAACTGCATCAAGTCCCGGTGAGTCTGGGCAGGAGTCTCTGCGAGATGGACATCCGTCAGTCGGCGTAGATTGCTGTGGCGTATCGGCAATGTAATCCCCTGGGTTATCAGGAGAACAGGATTCCCCTTGGAAAGTGTGTAGAAGGCCGTTCCAATGGCCAATCTCATGGATGGCTGTGCCCCCGCGGTTGTAGAGATCTAATGATCCACCCGGCATCGTCTTGGCCAGGATATTGCATCCATCCTTCACATAATCGGCGCGGGGGCTGGTGGCGTTGATACTCGGATCGGGTAGCGTACAGAAGCCCAAGATGCTAGAGGTCGGTTCGTCGCTAACAATATCTGCCCGGTTCTTAGAACGTCCAGCTTGTCCAGCTGCTGCTTGGAGATCGGTTTGGAAGAAGACATTCAAGGTTCGATAGCTTCCTCGTCGAAGGGCCTGCTTCATGGCCAAATCGTCGCCGTTCCGGGCCCAAAGATCATTCACATGTCGGGTGACTCCTTTGAGTTTGTATTGAATAGTAGCATCCTGGTAACTGTCTTGCAATATTGATAGCTAGTGATTCATTGTTAGCCGTGGCGGGAAAGGCTTCAGCAGCAGACCGTATATGGCCGGGAGGCAGGAGTCGACACCAACCTGATTATTGATCATGTCGTCTGTAACCTGGCCGACCTCGGACCGGCTGCTAATGATATGAAACCATGTTTCTATCTCAATGGGTCCCTGCCTAGCCTCGGATCCCGAAGTATTAGGCTGTGTCTCGTTCAATTTGACCTGCTGGAGAGCTTGTAAAAGGGATGGATCAGGCTCCTCGGTTGCACAAACACCACGCTTCTGGAATACCAATGGGGAAGAATGGACAGGAAGAAAAAAGAAAGCAGTAATGAGAATAATGAGTGACTGAAAGGAGTGACAGACCATGGCGTAAATGGTGTAGTAGTATGAAGAGCCCGAAGAACGAAAAATCCCCCACGAAAGAAATCCACAACTGGTCGAACGTAGCGCGCCTCCTACATGACTATATGCTTACCCGTGGGTGACAAAATGGCCCCGATACTGCAGGTCCGGGGAATGCTGCGTCATGGTGGAATGCATGTGTCTACGCAAGGGCTGTCGACTCCGAGCAAAGATCAACGGGCGAGAAATTGCCGAAGCGGAGGCAGTCAACAAATCAGAGGCCGATCTGAACCATTCCTCAATCAGGTAGAGGAAAATATGAGGTCATCCAAGGGTGAAAAAGATGAAAGAATGCTCGTTGTTGTGGTTGATGTTGGTAGTAGGTACATAAAAAAAAACTCCTTGTTAAACACCCATCCGACGGCCTATTTATTCACAAGGGAAATCAAATCATCGAAAGAAGCAGCAACTTGTTAGGAAAGGCAATGAATGAAAAAAAAAAAAAATTTTAACCCACAGGACGGCGAGAAGAAGAGGGCGGGCAACAGATGTCCATAGTAGAAAGAGACCGTCACCAAGTGATTGCGATGCTGGTTCAAAGAACACTGATTATGCTCCGACTGCCCGGCCGGTTGCCGTGGCCGTGCTTGGTTGATTAGTTGAATCCCAAGTCAGGTAGGTGTGGTCGCCCAGTTTCCTAATACTTCATGTTAGCAATTGCAGTCTACCATTATTGAAGAGAGAAATAGTATATTTGGACTCACCTGGGTCGTACTAAGTGGGCAATTGTAAACAGAGTTCCAAGCAGCACACAAACACCTCCGACGACCACGTATGCAATACCCATGAAAGGATTTTTGCCGCCAAGGACGGTTCGCGTGGAAATCAGAATCGACTTGGTCCCATGGAATTCTGAAACACTGAAGTCTGTTCCCATTGGAGTTAGCGGACTATGGTAAACGCCTTTTCATGCTCATGTTATCAACATACTGTCAGTTATATTCAATGAATATGTCCCCTTAGCCATAGGTTGGGCATCATTCCTGCGTGAGAGTTTGCTGAACGCAGGCAGACCAGCTGTTCTCATCCAAACCATGAAATCTTCATCCTCGTACAAGGCGGGGAGCTCGGTATAATTGTTCCCATATCTCTTGACCCAGTTTGGTGGGGGCACAACATCCGACGGCTGATATTTCGATTTTTGGAACAGGGCCTTGTCGCTTTCCCAGGCTATGCCTTTCTTGCTCATGTTGTAATATGTTGATTGACCACCCGTGGATAGAAAGAGGGGATTGTCAATGCTGTCATTGAATTGAGAATTTGCGATCAACCCACAGGGGTAGTACGGTTTGCCTGTAGCTTCGTCGAGTTTAAGAGGATCGCATGTGCTATCCTTGATGGTTTTCGCTGGAACAGCGGTGCCTTTCAATTGGTCCGCGTCGAGAGATTGGACATAACGACGATGGTTTTGGTAGAAATTCGTGAGACGATAGTAAAGATAGACAGGGGGGCCCATGGACTCAGGGATCTGAAATGTCAGGGTGCATATGTCGCGATCTGCGTCTGAATCATGGTATTGTTGCCATGTTGGTTTCTGGGACGGAGTTGCTTTGAATGTGTAGGACACTTTGTCAGAAATGGTTGCTGGAGTGTCTGTTGGAGCCAAGGCCAGGCAATCAGTGTAGTCGATCGCGATCTCTTGGACCTAGATTAGATGATAGTTGTATTAGCCCAGGTCGCAGGAAGACGAATAGATGTGGAAATTTCCAACGTACTAGAGAGCTTGCCCACAAAAGAACACCTCCGAGGGGTGCAAAAATGATTCCCACGCAAAAGAAAAGAGGCAAAACACTCTTAGGGGTCAAGATCGGTCTGGTATCGCTTTGTTAGTGGTTTGACCATAAGATGGCTTGGCGGGTAGCGTAACATACTGCCAGGCTTTCAATCGTTGTTGTCTGAAAGCAGTATCTGGGATACATTAGCATGTGTTGTCGGAAACAATCAATATGCCAGGGGATGCGCACTGGCGGGTCGCCGGGACTTCGGCTTCTTGTCGCCATCAGCCGCCCGGGCGCGTTCTTGGTCGTCGATGGACTCGGCGCGATTCCCCTCGGCCTGCGACATGGCTCTGAGATTAATGACGCGTGCTGGGAAAGACGAGAGATACGGGGTGGATTCGATGCAAGAGGGCGGAACTTGGAGGAACGTCAGAAAAAGGTGGCGCCGGGCGGAGCCAGATCACTGGATACAAGTGGTGCCCCACAATTCAGGCGTCGCATCAGCCCGGATACGGCTTGCTATATATAGGGCAACTACCCGATACATAGTCGAAACTCAATTAGCTTTAGGATCTACGATAGGCTCTCTTTCGAAAGATGATGGAAAGACGACTATTAAAACCTACTGGTGGATTCTACCGAGATTTTACGGGTGGGGAATGTTTATGAAGCACTATGATTCAAAGGATTCGTATCTGGTCAGGGTATCATATTGTCCTGGTAGGTCTGGACTTGCAAGCCCTTAAACGCAAAGAGCAGATACAGAATGGCAAGAACATGACGGTCATCAAAAATCGAAAGTGAAAGTGAAAAGTTGCAAAAACGCCAGTTGTAAGTTGGGGTATGTGAAGAATTGTCCCAAGCCAGCCATTCTAGGGATCAAGCTAGAAAACACCCAAACGCCAGAGCCAGTGAAAATAACCCGAAAGCAAGAAAGAAGGGATAAAAAAGCCGGAGGTCAAAGCCAAAGTGGGGAAAGGAAAAAAAGAAAAGTAAAACAAGAATTGAGATCGTGATAACATTCGACAATGCATCCAAACCCGAGAAAAGACCCAAAACGTCCCCGGACAATTGAAGTGGATTGGTTGACAATGACTGAGGCCGAGAAAATAGAGTGAGGATCATGAACATGAACTGTGTTGCAAGAGGGGGGTCGCCAATGAGAGCGAACAAAGTCGTGGTATTAACAATAAAGAGAAAAAAAGAAAAGCGAGGGGGTCGAGAGTAAAGTGCAAAGTGCAAAGATGAAATGGGCCCATAGGAATAGAAGAAAGGCTTCCTGTCGGATTTCCAACAGCATGTGCGCCAACTTCATCTAGTGGATGTTGGATATGAAGGTAAAACAGGCCGCATAACGTTCCTTGATGACGGATGTGCATGATCAGTCGTCTATAAATGTGGCATTGCCAGTCATTTGACGCTTTGGCACATTTTCGAGAAGCTTCAATCTAGCTTTCTGAGAGGGATAGTGGGATGGGAGATAATTATTCTCCCGATGGTCAGGGAATCCAGTCGTTACCCAACCAGGGCGTGTAAAAAGAGGATAAGAGGATGGAGGCTGGAGAGGAGAGAGAGGAGAAAAGAGGGGGTTGGGGGAGGACATGGATTGTGCCACAAGCTGTCATCTGTAGATTGACGCTGCAATTCATCCAGCAAGGCAGGCATCTCAGAACCGACGGAAGTACTCTGGGTTAAACCAACCGACGCGCTCATAGGCAGTCCAGAGTTTGCTAGCCTTGTTGACGTCGATCTTGCAGGCCTGTTGGGCATCTGTCTTGCGAAATTCTTTACCGACTCGCAATGCCCGTACCCGACCTTCGAAGATTCGGCGCTTGCTGCAAAGATAGGTAGCACAGGACAGTCGCAAAGTCGAGGCCAGATTAAGCTCGGCTGGACTCAGCAGATGTCGGTCCGCGTCATTGCTCAAATCCAGCATCTGACCTTTCCAGTCGGCTTTTAGAGCTTTGGCGTTGTTGCCTAACGTATCCAAAGGAGGGGAGTAGTCGGGGAGGGCATCATACTCCGTGTCATCTCGGTTAGTACCCAAAGCACGTGGTTTCGAGGCCGGAGAAGAGTCATAGGTGTCCAGGGTCTGCTGCTTAGGGGTAGATTTAGGAGTTCGCTTGACTCTGGTACGAGGTACCCGCGGGGCGATGCCAGCCTTCTTTGCCGGAGCAGGGGCAATCTTCTTAAGCTCTCCCGGTCGGTGGCGATTCATCAAGATCAGCTGGCGCTCCAGCGTCTCTCTCTCCTCTCGAGCCCAGGCGCCAGGATTGCGATTGTATTGCGTTGAGACAATGGGTACACACGACAAGGCCAGCAGATACTCATCGCGCGTAGGTTTGCTCCGTTTGTTTACAAATTGGGCCATGTGGGAGTTCATGTGTTGCTCAACGAGAGCCTCGGCAGTGGGTGGATGGACGGGGCCGAAGAGGGGTTCCTCAGTGGTCCCCGCCAGAGACTCATGACGAGGGAATAAGACAGGATCTCTTGAGGAGCTGACATCGCGCTCAATCTGCTCGGCAGACTGAGAGCGCCTCTTCTTTGCGCCCGTGTATGGAGTCACGGGGGGAGAAGGTAGATCCATCTCCGACTGCGTGCGCTTGCGATCAGCTGAGATGGGAGGAAGCTTCACCTCTAAAGGAGAAGAGACTTTGGTGAACGGAGATGACTGGAAATTGTCCAGTGGCTTGGTCTCGGGAGGCGACATGAGGCTTGATACAGGAAGCCGATTCATGATTGTAAGATGTTTACCAGGAAGATCAATCCCAGATGTTATTTCCTGGAAAGATAAGATGGGGGTGGGGAGAAAGAGAAGAATCGGGAAAAAGAAGCAGTAGAGGATCCAAAGGACCAAAAGTCAGTTTCGTATTTGGGTACAAGCAGCGATCAAGATTGGTTTGAATTGTTGGGTACTGATAATTGTATTGGGTAGAATTGTTGTTGGATTTGCAGGGGCGGGGGGATGGGGAGGGGGGTGAGTATGCGTCTAGGGGAGAACGAGAAGGGTATAAAGAGAAGAAGAGAAAGGGAACAGAAACAGAGATCAGGTTAATTGTAGATGTACAGGCAACCAGATGACGGAAGTCAATGGAAGTGAATCAGTGATTTGTCAGGATGCGGCTGTGGCAATAAGCGGCGTTAAGAGCCAATGGCCGACAGATGAGTCAAACCGGGTAGAGAAGGGAAAGAGGAAGAAGAGGGAACAGAAGCAGAGCGAGAAGGCGAAGGGGAAAACCTGTGAGATAAAAGGCGACAATGAGTCAAAGGCAAGGCGGGGTGGCGAGGCAGGTGATTGGTGATTGGTGCGTCGCTGGGGTCACCCCATGACACACAGATCGCCCCTTTGGGCCCCATGACAACATCCCATGCCGACTCCATCACCTAATCCCTCCCCCTCATCCGCCCCGATACGCCAATGCCTCCTCAATGGATCCTCGTGAAGGGCTGTTCCCGCCAATCACTGCCTGTTGCTGCCTACCTGGCCAATGATCGCCACAGCGCATTACTGGTGTGATCGCCGATCTGCAGGCTGATCTCATTTGCCAGATGACCGCATCCCCGACTTTCAGGTTTTGTTCGCATTGTTCGCATTGGGGATATTGGTACGGGAAACAATGGCCATACTAGTTATATGGAAAACTAATTGTAGATACTGCTCTTCTGACCAGGGGGGAAGGGAACCCCAAATCGATATGCAGGAGGGGCTCGTGCAATTGACTCTCTAACGATAAGGCCCCCTTTGATCTGATTGATGCCTCTGATTGGTGGGTTATACTTAGAGAGAGGGGTTCCCCACTGCTTGGAAACGTCCCGGGTGATACGTCTCTGCCCAAGTCTGACCTCGGGGCTGCCTTGGCCTGGTTCACAATGCGATAAGATCCTTTTTTGTCTGACTACTGACACAAGACAAAAATGGCGTAAAATCAAATCGCCTGGGAATTCGCAATCGCCGATCTCCATCGCATTGGGAAGAGACTAAGGCAATAGTCCTACTACCTCAACTGGGGCCTTCGGAGTTCCGGTGCGCATGGTCACGTGTGGGCCTTTCTCTATTATGCGGTAAATACCACTCTACAATCCAGTATCCTAACTCACTCTAGATATATCAAGCGCTATAGTAGTGCGCTCGGATGACACTATTTCCCACACTGGTCCTGGAGGGATTTTCTGAAGGGCAGATACATTCGTACTGGGTCCTAGATATCTTGCCTTCCGCCGTTGATCCCAGAATTCGTAGACTGTGTACCTATTTAGGGGGGTCCAAAGCCAGATCTCTATCTGGGTAATATGAGAGGCAAACCAAGTGCAATTATTCATAAAGAGAAACGTGTGCTATCCATGGTATGAAAGAATCTACACCGAAAGCATCTGTACCTCCTTTGGATTGATAATATACCCTTTCATTTGAATTTGAATGTACGAACGTGTCTTCCCCTAGTATTTTCCTGTATATGTTCAAAATATATATCTTGGTATATATACAAGAACTACCAACTGCAGCACTGGAGAAGATTAAAAGATTTCACGTACTCCGTATATGCCAAGTTATATATATTTGAACATATATAGAATATACAAAAGAAAGGCCCCGTGGATATTTGAATATAAATAAAAGCGTATAAATGCCTTCTCAGTATTGTTAGAAAAGCTTCAGTGATTCTTTCTGTATATACGATCACGTATGTATAAGATGGAAAAGTGTAAGCTTTTCACGCAATCGCAGGACCAGGAGATAGATCTCGGGCGGCAAATGAACGAAGCGAAAAATAATCCAGGGGATATTCGTTAGTCGATAAATCAAACTGGAGAAAGCGATTGAATATAGTATGGTCAAGTGTGAAGCCCAATTGCAGGTCTGTTGGTCCAAATGAAATTTTGTAGAACTATGGCGAAAAATATATGATGAATGAGGGATCAGACGCCTGGGGTTGAAAATCTGTAGATAGGGTGAAGAGCGGGATGCTTGCGGGGCAAAGCAGAGTAATATGTGACTGGTTTGAATCCGAGAGAAACAGACCTGAAGGTCAGTTAGATGGTGAGATAATGATATTGGCCTTTATGGAAGGGCGCGTAGAGAATTATTGCTTAAAACAGTCCCGGTTGCAAACAAAAACTAGGATAATATGTATGGTACATCTGTCTTTTTTTTGTACCTGAAATAATGGTGTAAAGCTACACCGGGAGCCAAATGTCAAGAGTGCAATATATTCACCAGGCCTGGTGATACACAGCTCGATATTATATCAAAAGGCTACTGTGGTACTATGTGTTTTAGTACTCTGACCAACCTGTTTTAAGGCTACCTCGAGAGGTCTTTGGTTATTCCAGTTACCTATATATATACATTAATCTAACGTAGAGATCCTGGAAAACTCAAACATTAAGTTTATTACTATGGACAATATCAAGTATTACTTCAACACTTCGGGATACACCCTTGGCCCGGCACCGGCCACAGGCGGAATCCAGCAAAGGGTGAACCCTTCTTTGAACTATCGGCAAATAATTTCGCTAGCAAATATTCTAGAAATTTTGGAATTGGCTGAACAAGACGTAGATGGAATTCGTGAAATTCGAGCAGCTCTAGAAGTCTTCTACAACGAGTGGCTCGACAGGGAAAGCCGATATGAAATACAATACTTCCTAGCCCCTGGGAAAGGTCATCTGACTGGAGGAAGTACAGCGAGAAGTGAGGAGTTAGAGTCCAGGCTCCAGAAATTGCCACACATTCCAGACCGTTTCAAAACCATTAATACAGATAAAAGGGATGTTGGTCAATGTTTGCTGCTAGCCTACGACTCTGAGAAAGGGAGTTTTTTGAGACTTGTGTAGCAAGACTTGAACTGCCACCTGGACGGCTATACAAGGGGCGGATATTACGATCTTTGAGACAACGAAAACTTGATCCGAATCCAGTAGTATTAGGAACAACTCCGTGGCTTGTATCGAAGCAAAACCGTTTACTTTATACCGAGGTGAAATTGAAATAACTCAAGCTGGACAAGGATACAGATAAAAAGTTAATCGAGAGCGTCTTTCGACCCTTAGAAACTATATTTAATGAGGTTGTAGAGCAAGTAGAACCGTTCCAATTGGACAGCCTTCTCAGGGTTCCATGTGCTTGTGATCTAGCTACAAAAACTTCTTATCAGAGACTAGGCTCAGTTCCAACCCAATCTTACAGATTGTGTACCAGATGACCACGATCGTATTGAGGCTCTATATAGTGCTTGCAAATATTGGCACCAAACTTTTGTAGAATGTCGCTGGGTTAGAGAAGCAGGAGAGGATACAGCATCGACATCGGCATCAGCATCTAGAAACCCGCAACCCATCTAACTTTCCACGTTAAGCCGCCATTTTCAAGTTTTTCCACACACTGAGTTTGGAATTCCTCATCTCCTCCCGAGGGTAAAGCCGAAATCGAGTAGGAGTACAGAGAAAGGAGAAGCAGGGATTCGCGACGTTATTGTGAAAAGAAGAAGGCGGCAAAACTCTCCCAAGAATCAGGACCAGTATTAGGACCAGTATTAGGACCAGTATTAGGACCAGTATTAGGACCAGTATTAGGACCAGTAATAGAATCAGCATCAGAACTAGCACAAGATATACTAAGACCAGAAGTACCAGTATTTAATTTCGATTTAAGACTTGAATGATCTCTAATAAAATAGATTAGATATTATTCTTATATCGATTATAAAGGATGGGATACCCGCTTATCCGCTGATATTACTCCTAGAAGAGTATTACCCTACGAAGTCTTATCTAAATATCGATTTATCTATCTGACAGAATATCTCTTCCTTGTAAATTCTGACCTCAGTGGAGACTAGTAAAACCTGGATCAACTTGATCTTCGACAATTACTTATTGATAAGAATAAAGAGATCTGGTAGATATTACGTACTACTAACTAGTCACAGTAAGTTAGTCCTTAAAGAGTTGATACTTATCAGTAGAGACAATTCATAGATCAGGAAAGGCGATAATAAATAATATTATGCTCAATACTAGAAACAACAAGACTAAAGAAAGGAAGATCTTCTAGAGACAGATAAGACATATCTATAAAGGATATATAATCCACGTTAGTCCTAATCTAGTAATCCTATATTATTCTTCTACCTAACATTATTCTCTAGTTTATATCTTCCCTTTTAGGAATAACTTAGTCTCTTTAAACTGATATCTTACTATATGAATATTTTAATTTCTTTATTATTTTTTTAGTCTAATTATTCTCTAGAATATATTCTATAAATATATTTTTTAAAGCTGTTTCTAGCTAAGTCTATAGTTATATTAGTAGTCTAATATAATCTAGATATATATTATAGAATTTTTTAATCTTAATAATAATAACAAGTTCAATTACTCTGATCTAACTAGCTATATAA